>CAKNWW010240112.1:0-16392 GCA_932074435.1 Andricus kollari | reverse complement strand
GAAATGCATGAAGTAAGAAAACTAAACAATGGATATCATTGACACTGCTTGCACATATGCAAACAAAAGAAAAGGAAGAGGCACGTTGAGTGCGGACCTCTTTTTGATTATGCCTTCCTTATACCCCCAGAAGTCCTCGGGGCCACTAATTGGTGATTAATATTACTAATTGTTTATAAAACCAAAAATGCATGTAGATAAAATCCACAACTTTCCATAACTACCTAAAAGTCAAAATTCAAAATCATCAAATAAATATCAAAATTATAACAGGTATCTGTAATAAACACTACATTCCGTCAGGCGACGGCCTTCGGCCTTGTTGCGCGAGAATTTTTAACGAAACAATTCCAAAGAGCCTCCGTGTAGATGAACCATAAAATTTTTAAATTGTATATAGTCACAAACTTCACCTTTAGAAAAGTCCATGTTATGTCATCAACCACATAATAATATTCGGCGATCCCCAAGATCCCCGTGTGGGGTTGCTGGTCCCCCATCGGGCGGCTCCCCAGGTTGCGGATAGGGGAACGCCTCCCGGATATGGGTGGTACCGGGGAAATCAAATACCCGGGGCGAACAAAAACCAGCTAGCGAAAGGAACCCCGAACAAGAAACCAGCCCTGAGGAAGTATGTACAAAATAATATACCCCAAGGGAGTAGCAGTCTCCCCACTGGTCTGTGCCGGTTCCATGGATTTTTGGGGGAACCAAACATACTTTGACAGGAGCGTCTGCGAGGAATTGGACGGCCCTTTGGACGTAACGTAGGAGGCGGAAGGCTCGGTGAAGAAGATGGATATCGCAGAAATGGATGCCGAATTCTTAGAGACGTATGGTCTCTTTCAAGAGTTCCGAGGCACTATCACGAACTGTCGAACTGGACGAACTGTCTGAACGAGAGCGATGACCCGAAAGGAGAAGGCAAAGAAGAAGACTCAGACTGTCGAAAGCGTGGCAGCTCCCACTCCCCGTGATAGGAAGCGAGAATGGGAGGCCACCCTGAGTCCAATAGAGAAAAGTCCTTCCAAGCCGAGGAGCAAGAGGTCAAGGACCCGTTCAGAGAAGCAGCCTCGTTGAGGAAGCCTCTTGGACGTGCAAGCAACCATCGTAGCCAGGCAGGTCCAACAAGATGCCCAGTACACCAGGTGAAGACCAGCTGGCACAAAAGATGAAGGCCGAGGCACGGCAAAAGAACGGCACCCCCTGAAGTAATTCGAAAGCGGTTCCGGGGGGAATCATGGCAAAGAGAAAGGGTGGTGGTTTTTAGTCGGTGGTTGGTAGCATCACTATAATGATCGAATTAAGATCTTTGTGTATATTTATATATATTAAGGTGATGTTAGTGATGATATCAGCATCCCCATACTACCTAGAAGTGCGGACCCTTCTCGATGTGTGATAGCACGTTTTCCACCTTTCATCGTCAAAAAAATCCCCAAGATCCATCCATAGCAGTTTTAACAAAACAATTCAAAAGCGTCTCCATATAAAACAACCATCAAGCTTTAGAACTTGAGTGGGTTTCTTAAAATTATTTATGACTCCTCTGAGAATGGAGTTGTCTACTAGATTCGTGGGAGGGTAATTGGTGTAATTATTTACCATTTTTATCCAATGTTTATCATGTTCTCTGAAGGAAACTTGTGTGAATTTTTTAAATATAGCTAAAAGTGCTATCAGTAGATTTTGAGGGTTGTCGCAAAAAGCGACCTATATAGCATTGTAGTTTCGGTCTAGGATAGTAAAAATCTGTATTGATTGAATTTTTCTGCTTACCAGGTTTTTTTAACGAGTTTGAATTTTTAGTTTAGCTCAAATTAACCCAAGTGGGCCACCATAAATCGAAAGTCTTTTTTTTTCGTTTTAAAATTAATTAAAAAATTTTAATCGCGCCTTCGAAGAGGTGCCTTTGCTGCCATTATTTTTGTAGATTATTGAAGGATGTAAATGAATTTTGAACAAGTGTTATATAAATCAATTAAAAACACGTTGATACTTATTTTAAATGTAAGCCTTTTAAAAATACTATTGCACCCTTACGTACTACCACTTGACCGCCAAGCGAGACAAGTCAATGGGCGAAATCAAAAATTGAATGAACAGATTTATTCATTAACTCAAGTGGAATTTTTTATTTGAAATTCCCAACAATTTTTCGATTGTGAATAGGACCCTAATGTTTTCCTTCGGGGACGAGAGAGAGAGTTTACGGAGGAGAGCACACATTAAGAGCACAGCAAAATTATTAAAAGAGAATAATAAACATTCTATCCTGGTGGTTACCCTCAGGGTAATGCGTCTTCTCAACTGAAGCGCGAAACACTCTACACTTCACGCTTCGCCCATCACTCCCGGCATGCCGCGTTGCGATTATCGCCCCACAGGTTTTCACAAATTTTGTCCATTCATTCGAATCCTCCCTTCCAAACCGTTTGCACAAAGCGGATTTTGGCTGGTTGAGTATATAGCCTCACGCAGAAGGATTGCACATAGTATCCTATATCAGCCTTCTACTGCGACGCGTTTCTCCACTTAACGTCACAAGACCCTCCGTTGCCGGACTTCCCTTTATCGGACTTAAACCTTCAGGGTGACAATGCACGGCGCGACACGTGTGAGGAAATCCAATCAAACTCCTTACCTAGCAAGGCAAGAGAGCTGGTCGGCGAATGCCAGCGAGATGGGGCTGTGAACAGCCTATTTGCCTAATTGAGCATACAAATTGGTAGAGTTTATTGCTGATATTGCACTTGTACTTTGCCTACCGACTGTGGGTTAAATAAATTTGTATTTAATAATCAACAACAATCCCTTACTCCTATGTTGTATAAATCCACTTTCCAGGCCAGCTAAGAATAATTTTATCGTCAGGTTTTTACGCCCAAAAAATGGATATTTTACTTGTATAATTATCGATAGCTGACAACTCAATAGTTTAAATTGAATATCCTTTATATTATTAGGATCCATTATTATATAATGGTAGTTATAAAATGGTAGCCGGGATTAACATGGATTATTTACTTTTTGAAACTTCTACAATCGGGCTAGGAAGTGGCATTAGTCTCTAGACGGGGAAGGAGGCTGCCACGCGCCATGCTCATCAACGCGGCACTTGGTGTAGCATGGCCATCGTCTTGCGACTCTAATGTGTTTGATTACACTCTCTCTTTCCTTAGTCCACCGGTCTTATGCGTGCTAGTATATTGAAAATGATTTTTCCATTGCCCACCCTCACATGGCTCGCCGTAACAAACCCGCCCTGGAATTCCAACAATCTTCCTCGAATTTTACCAGTATCCGATTGTTATTGCTAAATAAAAATTAAGATCACTCCCAGGCACATCCAACTCACTGTTCTTGGTCCACATATCATAGCCATAACCCATACCACTGACAGTATTGGCAATTACAAGAATTCAGAGTAGAGTGGGAATTAATGAACGATCAATGCAGGGATGAACCATAAACTTTTCCATATAAGAAAGAGGAGATGATTTCCGAAGTCGTTCGAGAACAGCAACATGAACTGTACGTTAACATGTTTATCAAAGTGTCACAACAGAGGTAGAGCACTATTAGTGTTGATATTAACACCAGTCCGACACTTGAGCCGTGTATTAATGAGGTATTCCTGGACTGTTCCCGCCTTTGTATACTAAAGTCATACAGCTGTTGTTCCAGTTGTTCTAAGTTTCAATCTTCTCCCTTGTATGATAATAGGATTAAATCCTCCTGATAAGTTGTTGTAGTTAAGCCTGTCGTTTGAGATTATTCTCGAGATTGTTGTAACTTTGCAGACTACTTGGAGAGCTCCAGATGGATCTGTGGTTCATATATGGCTATAACTTGTTCATGGAAAGGCTCTAGTCCTGGTGATGTTACCAAAATTGTCTTTAAGGTACATCCTATTGCAATTTTGACTAATTTCAAGCCTTGGAGATTAATTTGAATAGAAGGTTCAACAGAGCAAATGTGTTCAGCCTCGATTACCTCAGTTATCGAGTATAGCCAACCACTAAACGATGGTATGACCTTCCAAAAAGGCTGATGTTCGTACGCAACTTGCATGTCGCACAGCCGGAATATTTTGAAGGATGGACTAAGCAGGATTTGAGCCTCGCAGGTTTCATAAGTGGCCGTCTCGTAGATGGGGAACATGCCTGGGCATAAAAGATAGCTGTTGGTTTGTATACAGAGGCCATGTTCCACTTGGGTTCTTAGAATGTAAGTTGGTCCAGTCTCCTCCATGGTTAAATATGCGAAATTTGATCGTAGATACGCCCTTCATGTTCGATTTACTAGAATCGGTCGTTGTACCGGGAGGGGATACATTTCGCAAATGGCCACTACAGCGATTTCTGTTAACTCCTGAACGCTCACATGATGCCCTGGAACTGGGAAGGCCGCTTTTTGTGCGTGCTCTTAAATGTCTCGGTATACGGGTTCTAATTGTTCTGATGCTAGCAACGTTGGATGAAGCTTTCCCTTTCTTGACATCTGAATAACCTCCATTTCCTATAGCAGGTAGTTGGGATCGCATTATATGAGTTTGTTAACCGACCACGTGGGACAAATTTGCTTGCGCAAAATTAACGTCGTCGATCTTCGCTTCAATGGACTGTCCGTTATCGTAGGTCAACAAGCCGGCTACCGGCCCGCATGCCCATCGGAAAATGCGAGAGGTGGTTTTTATTGAAATGATATGCCATTTTGCTGACCTCTCTATCGATGCCTTTCCGAAGTCGTTCTGCGATGTCCAATTTCTTCAGCATATTGTAGTCCAGGATGATTCGTTGGTAGATCTCCTTTAATTTGGGTGGGCAGTAAATTGCCAATGAATGGAAATGATTTTGGATTTCTGTCAAGGAATCCTGGAATTTATTGACCTGCAGGAAGGTGTTAATTCTCCAATGGCTGACTATTCGCCTCATGGGCGAATGTAGTTGTTTACATCATTACGTAAGCACGGCCATGTGTACAGTTCTCAAATGCGACGAAATTTCTTGATTACACCTTTATGCCCGTTTAAGAGACTGTTATGATTTTTGGCTATTGTTTTTAAAAGTGATTCTTCCGGCGGCACTTCTAATTTGCCATGAGGTTGTGTGATAGTGAAGGACTACACCGAAATATGTTGGGCGGCAACTCGGTCATTTTGTTCTGTGTTAGGGTACCTAGCAAATCGCTGGAGTAGGCCAAACGACATGTTCTGCAGTGATCGCGCTCCAATGCCGCTCCCAGATTCTGTCGACCCGTCCTTACTTCTCCCTAATCCACATAATCGAAGTGATTTCGTTTCATCACGATACAGTACACTCTGTATTTACCTAATGGTTTAACTAATACTTGAACACTCTTTGGTCGTTTTTTCCACAAGTCCTGTGGATTTATGCAGTCGGCAGCAATAAGTAATTTGAAGATGGCCTTTGTAGGTTCGCAATCCTCGGAAATGAAATGAGCATAAATATCTCGACGATAAATTAGTGGCTCAGTCCATTCATTACACACCGAGAGGGCGGTTCGTAAAAGGGGCTCTTCCATCGGAGTGGTATCCTGGTATTTCTTCTCAGCTTCGTTTTGTTCTAGTGGAGGGGTGGTTGGATCAATGTAGGGCACGTCCATGTCGAAAGTATTTCTAGAAATAGGAACTTCTGAACGTGTCATGGAATCGTCATTATTGGCTGTTTCTTCTCTCAGGGGTATTGACATTAAACTTTTCTTCGGAGAATTTGCCTTGTAGGCTGTGACGACCTTCTTGATCTCTCCGGAAGACGGTTGTTGTCCAATGATTGGAGTTTCTATAATTTCAGGAATATCTTTAAATTGCACGCTACCTTGTAGTTGTTTGCTTTCAGGCGTAGATTTATATGGATCCTCAAATACCGATCGTAGAAATTTCTACTTGTATAGCGTCCGTCGCAGAAGGTTGGTCTAAGCCTTCTACGTCCCAAAAATAGAACTGATGCTCATTGAGGGATTGATTAAATGTTTCTATCGGTCGTTACATATTAGCACGAGTTTCTAGCATCCGAGGGTCGTGAGCTTGGGTATCGAAGTTAGGATTCCAATCGCTATGGTCGGTGTCTTCGTCACTACTTGTACAGTTCGGACTAACATCCACAATGGTGGTAGGGAATGGTCCCATTGATTCCTCTATTCTGTCTTTTTGGAAGGTGCTACCTTCAGGCTACGCGGTAACCCTCTTTTTATGTTTCGTAATCCCTGCTCGGGCAAGTTGGTCAGCTGCTTCGTTGGCCTTTGATACCCTGATGGCTTGGTACATGATTCCAAGTTATTTGCAAGGGTGTTAAAGCTTGACGTAACTCTTTATGCTCGATTCGTGTAACGACAGGTTTTCCATTGGCGGTTTTTCATCTACTGGCCTTCCAGGTGGGGATCCACTTCGTGTAATTGTCGATGAGAAATTGGGAGTCAGTAAAAATGCTTAATTTTTAATTTCCATTTTACTGGACTTTCTCGCAACTGCTGTAGCTGCTTGAATCTCCGCGACATTATTTGTTTACCTTCCCTGGGCAGCTATTGTTAAGTGAGGCGGTCCGCTCTTAGGAACTGACTCTTCTTCTCCAGACGAAATAACAAGTTTAATGCTCAGCAACACACTGTAATATTTTCAATAAACAGGTGGATTAGAATCATCGCTGTCTTCTCCTTCAGATGAGGCTTCATCAGATGAGGAGTTCTGGCAGCTGTGGATAGGGGCTTTGGTCCCTTCCGACGCTTGTACTCGTGGTCGGGGACGAGTAGCTATTCCGCTCTGATCAAGGGATGGTTTCTTATGATGTGAGGGGGGTTAATAAGTTTCAACCGACTCTTCGGCAGTAAATGTTCTGGGTAGTCGCGGGCAACAAAGACCTGAAATAGGTTTTGGGAGCTGCTTTGCCTTTACCTGGGTAGCCGAGACGCGTGGTTCGTGGCTGGAGACAGATTTTAATAGAGTGGGTTTTTTATGAACCTTACTAAACGCTGTCTGCAAAGGGTTTGTGGTTCGAATTTGAACCGCTTTTGTTTTTGTTGAGTCTGTATTGGCGGCTAACTCCTTGCCGGCATATTGAGGAACTTTTGCACTTTGCGATCGTGTGACAAGGCCTGGGATAGCCTTAGGCAGGATAAGAATTGTGATGCTATCATGTATCTTGCCTTTTCTCTTCATCTTTGATTTGAACGGTAAAGATTGGTATACGACATGAGTATCACCTTTCCCCTGAGCCATCTCTTCTTTCTCGAAATTCGCAATATTCGAAAGGAATAAGTTCCTGTGGCGGTAGGGATAATTTTACCTCGAGCTCATCAGTGTTGTATGCGTAGGCGTAGCATACCCCATCGTGGTTGGCTACTACCACTAAGGAATTATGTCTGAACGACAGCTGTGCTTCCTCGTGGAAGAAGTACTTCCGTCCAAGAATTCCATCGGCGGAGATGGGAAAGTTGTTAGTCACTATGTGGAATTCCACATTTGTACGTAGTATGGTAACCGTCACTATTCCATGGGTATCCCTTAATGCCTCGGTTATGTCAGACAAAAAGATAGGGACATCGTCTACGTTGTTATCCGGTTTTAGTGCTAGGAGCTTTAGCAAATTGACGTCAGATCCTGGATCTACCGAAAAGGAAGCCGTTCCTTTTCGCAATTCCGGAGCCGTTATTCGGACGACTTAGAGGTCTTCTTTTTGGTACTTTGTTCAAAAAATTCGTTGGGGTCCTCCAGGAATTGGTCCGTTTTGAGACGCTCCCATAGCTTGGGACTCATCGTGAAGTCCGAACGACGAGCCTGATGATAATTTAAAGACGCTGATTCTAGGGATACAGGTCTCGATAAACCTGGATTGGGCGGTACTGGCAATTGGCGTTTACGTTAGCTTCCGGTACATTGTGTGGATATTGACATGGGACCGGATAACCATAGTGTAATATATAGATATAGCATTATACGACATATGCTTATCAGCCACCGAAAGTATGCGAAGATAACCGAACCTCCTAGACAGAAGGTGTACGCACGCACGCTTCCTATGCCAGTATCGATTTGGTCAGCAAATGGTTCTTACCTTTATTATCCTCACCTTAGATATATTATTGTGGTGACGAAGATGGGATATCGGTAGTCGCGGTAAAGCGAAAATCGAGAATTGAGATAGTTTACATTTTCCTTAATTTTTGAGATCAAATGTCAGAGGGTGGAAATAAATAAAATTTCGGTTCTTGGCGATAGGTATATTCGGGATGGGCATCGGTTAATTCATTCGTAGATTTCCAATCAGATGTGGATGACTTGGAAGAGTATTTCGAAAGATTTGAATTATATATACTGGCAGCGGGAGTTACAGATGATGTAAAAAAAGCTGCGTTTCTATTAACAAAATTAGGTCGTGAAATGTACTCAACTCTTAAAGCGAAATGTGAACCAGGCAAATTACCGAAACACGGGACATATGCACAATTGAGCTGCCGGATCGAATAAGGGAACATAATTTTCTTCTACTCGAGCGTAATGAGCTCTCGTAATTTTTAAAATTTGTTTAGAACATTAATTTTTGAAAATTCAATTAATGTAAGAAATTTTCTTCAATTCAGTAAAAAAATATTTTCAGATTTCTTCTTTTTGTCCTGTCAGGGTTCATTTGCGCTCGCGCCGAAAAAATTTATGTCCACTTATTCGATCCGGCAGCTCAATTGGTAACCGTATAGACACAGCAGATAAAAACATATGAAAATTTTTGAGTGAAACGTAAAAAATTTAGGAAGATTAACCAGAATCCAGGGCAATTGGCAGCAGATTTCGCAGTGTTTGTTAAACGATCTGCAGCTCATTGCAAATTTTCGTAAAGTGATGAAGAGTGTGTAGATCAGTTTATTAATGAACTGCTTTATGAAAAAACACGTTTTAAGATTTTCAAAGCAAAGGCTCAGACTTTTGAGGAAACGGTGACACTCGCTAAAGAAGTGGGACAAGCCAACAAAAATGCAAGAAACGCCAGGTCGTCACATGATTAGGCGTCTTCCAGAAAAAGGTCAACGGAATTAACACCAAGGCAATTAGATTCGAGAAGTAGCAACACAGCACCGAGTAAGCAAAATTGTTATTGTTGTGGTAAATTTAATCATTTCGCTAGCGAGTGTATGTATAAGTTACATGCATGTAACAATTGCGGCATAAGAAGCCATTCGAATAATATGTGTAGGTGCGTAAAGAGAGGATCTTCAAATCAGTTGAGGCAAAATTTCGTTGACGCAAATGAACTTGAAAATGATAACGAAAGTGTAGACTCATTGGAATTAACAGGACTATAATATTGTATAGATAAGAAAGATGCGTGCCGCAATAAGGTTGATCCGAGTAAATTAAAAATATTGATAGAAAATCTAGAATTAGAAGTTGAAGTTTCTCCGGGCGCATATTATTCAATCATGGCATTAGCGGGGGGAAAAAGATGATTTCCGAAAAGCAAATAATGCCAACACATGTCGAAATGAAATTCTACGATGGTTAAATTTTTAACCTGATGAGGTAATGCAAAAATTAAAAGTAGAATTAGCCCATCGGGACTAAATCAAATTCTTGAAAAGTATAAGCAAGTATTTACAAACAAATTGGGTTGTTATAATAAAGGCTATTTAGAAGTTAAAGTAAAAGAAGGAACACAGCCCATATTCAAGAAAAGTAGACCTTTACCTATAGCATTAAAAAGTAAAGTAGAAGATACTATTACGGAACTGGTAAAAAAGGAAAAAATATTAGTACCGATTCGTTTCAGTGATTGCGCAACACCGATTGTACCGATTCTGAGAGAAAATGGCAAAATAGGACTTTGCGGGGATTTCGAGATAACGGTAAATCTATTCTTAGAAATAGATAGCCACCCACTGCTCCGAGGATTTTCGTAAACATAACTATAATTTAGGAATAACGCATTAGGACTAACGGAATAACGCATTTAGGACTTTTTCAGTTTATGCTATTACCTTTTGGACTAGTGATGGACCTGGGTCTTTTCAACGCATTATTGAGCAAGTATTTGCAGGAATAAAAGGCGTAGGGGTATTCTTAGACGATATTATTATCAGAGGTAAAACAGAAAAAGAACATTTAGAGACCTTAGATAACGTGTTAGCTAGAGTGCAAGAACGCGGACTAACTCTTAAGTTATCAAAGTGTAAGTTCTTTCAAGATGAAGTAATCTATTTAGGTTTTAAAATTGACCTCTATGAACTTCATAGAACAAAGGATGAAGTTGAAGCAATTTTAGAAGCACCCGTACCAGAAACGCTTACTGGCTTACGTTGTTTCTAGGAATAGTACATTTCTATTCACATTTTATACCTGATGCGGCAACAAATTTGGATCCTGTGTATGATCAATTAGCAAGACCTAAGTTAGAATGGAATGAAAAATGTGATCAATCATTTAAGAAAATTAAGGAAAAACTAAAAAAAGTCCAGTTTTGATGCACTTCAATTCGGATTTACCGGTAATTTTGGCATGCGATGCATCAAAGGTAGGAATATTAGCGATTTTGTCTCATGAGATTGAACCAGGAAGGCCTCGAATTTTGCTGCGACATCAAAAATGTGAGGGCAGCAAGACAAATCTCAGCTGCTTGCACTCCGCTAAGGCTGAGAGAATTTCTCGCCGTAGGCACCTTTCATAAAGCTGCAGGTTATCATCCACAATCAGTGAATGATACTTTGCTTTCTTGCATTCTTGAATAATACAATTTATCACTTCATTTGCACAAACAACCATAAATTCATTCTGAAGTGTGGTGGTAGGTGGTCGTTGAGAAGCGGGTCGTATTTTTCTAAAAGTTCGAGGATCACAAGGAACTTACCATTGGTCAGGGTTTTTGTCGTGTACCTTCTTCTATCTTCGCGCAGCGGAATAGCCATCAGGTAATGCTTTGGCTGATTTTGGAGCTTGCGAAAGTTTGCTGAAAATTCTGCATACTAAAGGATAAAGTACTTTCTTCGCTCTATTCTACACCAACCAGTATCTAATGTCACCATTCCCTAGCTTCTTCTTAAAAATAGAGGTTCGTAGCTCACCACCTATACAAATCTTTTGGAAAACACTCAGGCAAAATTTCATGGAGATAATGAAGGTAAGAGTCATAAGGAAGAAGGTGCAGTTAAATTATTACTGGCATCATGAGGCACCCCATGACTTGATGTTTGAGAAAGCTGTGATAAAGCTTCAGCTTCAGAACTAGAAAACTTTAAAAATTTGTTCGAAGAAAGTTGTGCTTCTGATGCCTTTTTTTTGCGATCTTCTTTTTCCTTCCTCCTCTGTGCCCTGATTTATATATAATATTCTCATTTTTATCAAAACATAACTGACTAAAGAATTCATAACATATATCTGCTATCGGTTACTTGTCTATAAAAGTCCCCTGTCGCTCAAGTGTTGAGGCACGATCATCGGTATCGTTCGATATTCTTTTCTGTTTATAAGACGTTACTTACTTACACAGTGGAAAGTGGAAAAGTCAACAATTTTTGATGAAAACTATGACGAGGACTATGTTCTGGCAAGATGTAAAAAACGGAAAATTCTCAATTCAATTAATGTAATATTTTTTTGGGGATCCTGAAATAATTTAAAACTGAAATTAAAAAAAACACCTTAAATCTAACTGAGATATCTAAATTTTTGGAGTTCGAAAATACAAAAATTTGAATTTCACGACAGCGAGCCCTCTGCAGGGCCCCGGGCCCAGGGTTTACATCCCTACTTGATCCCCCCTCTCGGCGGCCCTGGGTGATCTTGAACTTTCCGAGATTCTGTCCTCTCTTGACACGATAAGTCGATGCCCGTTACCGGCTTCATCATCATAGCCTTATTGTCATCCTTTGCTGTGTATTTTATTTCCAGCGAGTGTTTCGCTCTACTAAAAAGGCTAGTGTACGGTCGTTATCATGAAGGAATAGTAAGGAGTAGTATGTCCGTAAAAAAGAAGTGGTCTTGAAATCCTCCAAAAATTAGGAGAGAAAACGACAATAGTGCAGTCACACGCGCAGCCATGAAATACTGAAATCACGGCTGCACGCAGAACTGCACTCATAAGAGACGCAGATAGTAACTTTCGGATATTTTCAGTTCCACTTTTGTCTACCTTCACCCATGGGAGATATCACTCCTTACTACTCCTTCATGGGTCGTAATAGTCACTTACACTCTCGGTTTGTTTCAGCCGGAGGTTGACTATGGCTTCAAAATACCATTGGTACTTCTTAGTAGGGGAAAACCTTTTTTTAAAGTGAGCTACGAGCTCTGCCAGTCGTTTAAATTGTTTGCCCCGGACACTTTCACGCGCGATTCCCTTTTCCCACTATTTTTATGAAGGCAGGTTCTGTCAAATCCGATACATACATCGACCCGTTGGCCACATCCTGGAGACATTACTTTAAAGATCGTAATTTTCCGTCAAAAGTGGGTTTGTGATAGGCTGACTGCTGTAGGGTCATGGCCCTCTAGGGCCGTAGAAATTGCAGCATTCATATCCATTGTAGGAAAAGTTGGTGTGTTTGACGAAGTTATATTGGAGGTGAATCCAGGAAGCGTAAGGTTCTTATTCGCGGGAGCGCCTGGTTTTTCACTATTATTCTTATCACCGTCTTCGTCTCAGTCTGTCATATTTCGATTTACTTGAATTAATTCTATCACACGATTAATATGCTTATATTGGTTATTCGAGTCTCTTATTGAAATTGGATAATCGCAACAACGATTAGGGTTAGTGCAATCCGGTTAAAAAGGATTCACCACCCCGTAATATTATTGTCATTTATAATAATAATTGTTTATGCAATTTTGATACGTAACAGGGAAAACATATTCGAGGACCTATAATTTTCTCTCCCTAACTATCTAACCATGGAATAACATGAGGCCTTATTTAGTTACGTAATATTAAGCACAATATAGATATTATATATACAATGACATGTGATGATATTTAATGCACAATGATGCGAATAAGCTCTTGGTTCGCTGCACTTTCCAGGGTGCTGTTAACCCGGAGAATATCGTAACCTAAGTCGCTCAACTCAAAATACACTTACCGGGCATCAACGCGCTCTTTCTCTGTAATGCGCACCCTCAATATCTCGTCACATCTCTCATCTTCCTATACGGGATTCGAAAAGGATGTCACAAATTTGTTTTTTTCTCTTTTTTCGTGGTTTTCTAATTAAGAGAGGGACTTAAAGTAATCTTTTATTTTCCATCGAGAAATTTTTTCTAAAAATCCCGTCTTAGATGTTTACTCCGTAATCAGAAGAATTTCGGAATATCGTAATATCGGCGATAATTTCTACTTCGTTATCGGAGGAAAAAGTATTCTTATCTATTTTTGATTCTACCTCGTTACTCTGATAATTTTTCCGATCCAACTTTTAGTGGGCATTGTTTAATACGGTGTTGAATACACAATCAAATTCATGGGGATCCTCGATTTCCGTGAAGATGTCTTCGTCTCTTTGAGGTGGGGGATCTACAAACCGGATTTTCGCAGGGATGTTAACTGATTCCCCTGAGGCTTGTGTTACGCGTTTGATTTTTATGAACAAGTTATTAGTTAGTCAGGAAACTATCGGCTATTAACTGATATTTAATACGCTCGTGACGCTCTTTGATTTGCCTTCCCCCTCTAGGTTTAAGCTTCCTTTTTAATCTAGCATCAGACATTTTGTATGTTTCACATCTACAGTCAAGTTAATAGTCAATTTTCTTTTTCTCTTTATTGGTCTCTACACTGGTTTGTTCAGAAATTTTCATTTACGAAATAAAATTAAACTAATTAATTTCTTTATATATTAAATGGAAATTAGTAATCGCAAATCATACAGGTGCTGGCCCATAGGCTAGCGATCTGAACCTAAGGGTACATTTTGACTGGCTAATTTTTCTACTTAATTCAAAATTTAAAAAAAACTCCTTTGTGCGTAGATATCATAAAAATTAAAAGAATTAAATAATTGTAGCTTACAGAGTTAATTATAGAGGAGGACCTTATCTCAGCTTCAAATTGTGATAGAAAGCTCAGCTAAAACTTAAGATGAGTAAATAAATTGAAATAATACAATGAAATAAGAAATAAAGTTTCAAAGGCATTAAATAATTGGCTATTAGCAATTATTGTTAATAATTTTTTTTTCTGCGCGTAAAAAGGGAGTCATCAGTGTCAGTGTCAGTAGAGGGTCACTATTCGGCACTTACTTCCAGCTACCTGATGACCGTAATTTTGGGCAACTGAAAAAAAGGCCAAAGGCGTAGGAAATATGAATTTAACTTCTCGCGGTGATAGTTCTACTCCAGGAAAATAAGAAAATTTCAGAGGATGATGAAAAATATTATTGGAGAAAAATTATCGCATAAGATGAAACTAATTAAATACCGACGTATTAAACACTTAAGCAATTCCAGGTCAACTCATCTGAAGAATTTCATTTACTGTTAGTAATTTTTATGCAAATTGTAGTATCCATTCTCTGAGGTATTTGAAAGAAATGAAAAAATTGTTGAAAAATTAAAAAAACTAAGGAGATATTAAAAATTGGAAATCCTTCTTTCTTTGAACTTTCATGACTTTGGTGATTTTAATGATATTAAGATGTACTTTTTTTTTATTTGTGCAGAACAAGATGCAGTTTTGAAAAAATACTTTTTGAAAACAAATTTTCTTTTAAGTTTTTTCATGTTTGAAAAAAAACTTTAACGGAATTTTGGAGAGAAAAAATCAATTTTCGATTAAAATTTTTTTTTACAGATAGCGTGCAATGTTCTATAAAATCCCTGCAAATATAAAAATAGGTTCACCCTCCGTTTTCAAACAATAATTAAAAACCTACGTCAAAACGATGTACACGATGAGAAAATCTCTGTAACCAATACAAGAACAATAGACCAATATTATACTCGTATGCACGAGCTTCAGAATACAGATTTTCGGGCGCTGGGCACATTATGCGCAACCTACGTTCTTAATTATTTCTCGAAAACTAAGAGAGATCCCATTTTTACATTTACAGGACTTTTAGAGGAGATTGTAAGCTATCTATAAAAGGAATTAACAAAAATCAAAGACGGATCTTTAAAAAAAAAAGTTTAAACATGTGTTTTTGAAAAATCCAAAAAGTTAAATTTTTCTATAATTCTTTCAAACTACGAATTATACTGAATACGTTTAAAAAATACATCTTATCATCACTAAAATCAACAACGTTGGTTTCATTATGAATGAGAGAGCAAGGCAGCATGTCAGGGATCAGGGAATTGTATTTCCGAGATTGTTGTGGGTTAAAGTGAAAGCAGGAATCTGTATTATCATCAGAGATAGTATTTTTCAATCGGTTGAGAAAACTGACCACACATACTGCGGACACGAGAAATCTAAAATATCAATCAAAGTTAACTTCTCTGAATACCGACAAATTATTTTATCTTGTTCCAACTAGATGGAGATATAAATTAAAATTTATTAAAATTCGAATTTTAATCAGAAAAAAAGATCACTCTCCTCTCACTCTACTGGGATTCGAACACCAGATCAACTGATTTCCGGCCAGATGCTCTAACCAATTGAGCTACAGAGGACTCGAAGATAGATTCTAATTTTCTGATATACGCTAATTTAGCAAGGTGTTACACAATATTCAAGTAGAAGTCTGTATTATCATCAGAGATAGTAATTTTTTAATCGGTTGAGAAAACTGACCATGCATACTGCGGAAAACAGAAATCTACAATAACAATCAAAGTTAACTTCTCTTAATACCGACAAATTATTTCGTCTTTTTTGGACTAGATGGTGATATAAATTAAAATTTATTAAAATCCAAATTTTTATCAGAAAAGAAGATCACTCTCCTCTCACTCTACTAGGATTCGGACATTAGATCCACTGATTTCCGGTGAGCTACTCTAACCAATTGAGCTACAGAGGGATCGAAGATAGATTCTAATTTTCTGATATAAGCTAATTTAGCAAGGTGTTACACAATATTCAAGTAGGAATCTGTATTATCATCAGAGATAGAAAATTTTCAATCGGTTGAGAAAACTGAACACACATTCTGCGGAAAACAGAAATCTACAATATCAATCAAAGTTAACTTCTCTTAATACAGATAAATTATTTCGCCTTTTTCAGACTAGTTGGAGACATAATATAAAATTTAATAAAATTAAAATTTTTGTCAGAAAAAAAGATCACCCTCCTCTCACTCTATTGGGATTCCAGCACCAGATCAACTGATTTCCGGTCAGTTGCTCCAACCAATTGACCTACAGAGGGATCGAAGATAGATTCTAATTTTCTGATACACGCTAATTTAGCAGGGTGTTACACAATATTCAAGTGGAAATCTGTA
>CAKNWW010240030.1:0-16963 GCA_932074435.1 Andricus kollari | reverse complement strand
TATTTATTTAAATGACACGTTCGTTCCGCAACACTGCTCTGACCCAGGTTGCTGATCAATCTCTCTCTAGCGATCAGCCCACGTGAAGAACCTCAAAAAATTGTTATGTGTGGCTCCCACTTGGGCCCGTTAGTATCCAAGGTCTTTGTTTCAGGCGTCATTCACTCTACTCACATTCTTTCTATAAACTATTTGTCGCCACACTTTTCTGTCCTGGCATACTACTCTGGCTTCCTTCACGTCCATGCATTTTTTCATGCAGGCTCTCGTGTTTCTATGGCTTCTTATGTCCATTCGGATTAATGTCTCATTCACAGATTCTAACCATTTTTTCGGCAATCTACCTCTGGGCATTCTGCCATTAACTTTACCTTTATACACCTGCTTGGTTATTCGCTCATCTTTCATTCTTTCAACATCTCCGAACCACTTTAACTGACTTCTTTCCCATATGTGAGCTTGTGTCTCTCCTGTACCACATTCTTTGAGTATTATCCCGTTTCGGAGTTTGTCCATCAGTGTTTTTTTACTCCAGTCCTTTTCTTGACATGTCCATGTCTAGCTACCGTATAGTACAGTCGGTACAAATATAGAATTATATATGACCATCTTAGCTTTTTTTTATTTGTTTTTATTTCTGAGAATGGACCCTGCTCTACCGGTAACCTTCTTACCCTCATTTATGCGCCTATCTAACTCCCTCTCTCTTTTTGTATAGTGAATAGGCTACCCAGATATACGTATTTTGTTTACCTTTGTTTTATTTACGTTAATTTTGAGGCCCATCTTTTTCATGCTTGTACTAAGTTTATTCAACATTCTGTGCAAGTCCTCGATTGATTCTTCCATGACAATCTTGTCATCTGCGAAAGGCAAACCACGCACCTTCTCTGTTTCGAGATCTACACCTTCTTCGTCGAAGAGGGCCATTCATATAGACACTTAGCCATAGATATGATAAATAGCCATGAGGACATAACGCATTCTTGTTTCACGTCATGCATTATATCGAACCAGTCACTCAGTTTCCCATTGACCCTTACACTCTCTTTACTGCCTGCATATATTATTTGTATTGCTTGTAGGAGCCATCCAGGGACTCCGTACTCTTCAAGGTCTTCCCAAAGTTTACTTCTATTTACCTTGTAAAATGCTTTTTCTAGGTCAACAAATGCACAGAAAACTTTCTTTCCTGCTCTTGAGCTTTTTTCTGTGATCTGTCTTAAGCTGAATATCTGATCTGTGCATGATCTGCCTGGGATAAATCCACTTTGGACTTCCCATATCTGTTCTTCTGTAATTTCCATTACCCTACGAATAAGTATTTTGGAGTGTATTTTACTTACGGTACTTAGTAAGCTGATACCTCTGTGGGCATTGTAGTTGTTTTTATCTCCCTTTCTTTTGTATATTGGTACAATAATCGCGTTTCTCCAATCGTCTAGGACATGTCCAGTCTCGATACATAAATTTATCAATTTGCACAACCTGTGAGGTATGTACTCGCCACCCTATTTAAGCATTTCAGCGCTAATACTGTCCATACCAGCAGCCTTACCATTTTTTAAACCCTTAATTAAGGTAAAGAACCCAGTAGTCGGACACAGTTGAAAATAAGACCAATACTCGGACATGCAACGATACTAATGATTATTTGTCATAAATTTTAATGAAGATTAAAAATAAAAATGATCAATTATTCTTTATATTCTTGGCTACTTAATAGGATCAAGTATTTAAAAATCCAGAACTTTACTAATTTAAAAAAAAAATATCCTAAATCATCTTTCAAGAACAGCAAGCCTAGAAACATTTTTCTCGAGATCTGGCGTGAATTCTTAACATGAGTACTGACTTAGCTAACGTTGAATAAAATAATTTCGACACTAAAATGTTATAAATAGTATTTCTAACGATAGTTGAAATATTTTTCAATAGAATTTGAAGGTATTCTGGTAAAAATAATGTTTATTAAGTTTATAATTACGTGTCCTGAATTACCACTCAATTTTGTGAAAAGTACGCAGTAGTGGGACAACCGGGCGCTATGTCCGAAAACAGCGCTTTATTCTGACTCGCGTAAACATGTAAGCCTTTAGCGGTACGTGACTGCCTTGCATCGATTTCAAGTGAAAAAAGTGCAATGTTATTACTCTCACAACATCGTGAAAAGTACAATTAAAGTCTATCTAGTGGTAATAATTCATGTCGATGTCAAGTTAACCTCTAAATTTTTATTGCTTGTTGGTTAAGTGTATCAAACTTTTTCTACTTAAGAATAAAAGTGAAATTATTAATTTCTCACAGCTGAGATTTGTACAAATATTAATTTATTCTATTTGAAGTATTTCTTAGACTACAACATACTTTTTTTCTTAAAAGATTACATTATAAATTAGTATTTAATTTTATTAATTGCATTTAAATATTAATTATTTAGTTTGTAGTACTTGTTATAAGTTCACGTGCTGCAATATTTAAAAATCTATAAATAAAAACATTAATAATATAAGAACGTATAGTATTTTTTTCTCTTGAAGTAAAAAAAAAAGTTATTCCGTAGCACAATTAGGTCGGAACAGTATTTTCGTTATATTACATAAGGAATAAAACGAAAGCACAGTTCTAATCTAATTATGATACAGGAAATAACTAATTTATTTTTTAGTATTACCTTACAATTTAATTTATTTCATTTCTGGGCTCGAAAATTTGAATTCATATTTTTATTAGTATTGACAATGTAAGTATTCGGTATTGTCCCGATTCTGGTCTATCCGTGTCCCGCTATACCCACCACCTCCGAAAGCCCGTCCCGATACTGGGCTTTTTATTTTCATCAATCAAAAATGTTTTTTTTTTTAGATATGTAAATGTTTTTCAAAACATTTTTTTTTAAATCAAGTCAAAAGTGTTCAGCCTTTGTATTACAATCACAAGTTTTATGAAATTATTAAAATTTCTTCAGGAAAGAGTACTTATATTTCTAAAGTTTTAATATGCGTCCGGCTACTTGGTTCTTTACCTTATTTCTCTAACCTCAATGACACAGAGTTTTTCAATTGGGTTTTCTAATGCATTATTTTCTATATCGCAGTTCTGTTGCCCTATATCTTCACCGCCTAATCATTCTTTAAAAGAGTCTTTTAAAGCGTTTACTATCCCGTCTGTATCATATAGCATTTCACCTTTGCTGTTTCTCATGCTGACAAACTCTGTAATTTTACTTCCCGTCATCTCTTTAAATATTAGTTTCATGGTTCCTTGGAAGTCGTTTTGTAATTTCTTCTCTTCTGATTTTATCTTTACATTCTTTGACTAGTCGTTTAACTTTCCTCTTTTTGCGTCTGTAATCATTTTCAAGTCTGTTTCTCTTCTCATCGTTAAGACCTGTTATGTTTAACGTTCTCCCGTACGCTTCTTTCTTTTCTTGTTGGGCTGTCTTTATTTCATCATTCCACCATGCGTCACCAGATTTTTTTCCTAAACCGCCGTACCACATATTATAATTATATTTAATATAATACTTTGCCATAAATATTTACAACTAAAGAAATTGCAGAATACTCCTTAAAATTGAGATCGCAGAATAATACTAGTACCGTTGCGAAGTACTATGGCTGTATTCATTACAAATGTATTTGATATTACTCATTTTATGAGCACTGTGCTTCCCTATGGGCATCAAATATATTTGCTTCCTCATACAGAGATGTTTTACACCAAGGAATGAAAAAAATTACAGTGTCAATATTCGTTTATGGTACTTATCTTATCTGACTGATTTCAAACTGGTATAAAAGGTAGCTTTGTTGCAGTTATTTACGATAAACCGAGTTGGTATTTCTAGAAAGTTAGAGTCCTTCAATAAAGGGTGGTTCGTTAATAGGTCAATCGATGCGTCTCGAAGACGTGAACAAATACATCATATACAGTACTGTTGTATTTGTGATATCAACAAAATTTTCCTCATATAAATAAACCAAAAAATTTTATAGAAACCCTCCGTTAACAACCCTAAAACTTCTTGTTTAGACGCAATGTGCCTGACAGGCCACCTATATTCACTCGAGAAGCACATCAGAAATAACTGTTATAGAAAGTTATCTTAAGGTTTTTGGGGACGCTGATTACGATTCTGATGTTAAAATTGCAAAATTGAAAATGTTAGATCCAATATGGCGACTATTGAAAGGCAGAATCGCAGAATTAGCGATTTTTTTTAAACTCATCCGAAACTTGATGTACGGGTGTTTTTCGGGTCGCTCATTACGATATTCTGATGTTACAATGACAAAAATTAAAATGGTGGATCCAATATAACGACTATTAAAAGGCAGAATCACCGAATTCGCGGTTTTTTTAATTGGACAAAATATAGGGGGTTTTCACGTTAAAAAAATTGTGGATTAAATATGGCGACGTTATAGTCTAAATTCGCATTTTGTTCGTTGTTCATAAACACTATCAGTCATATTGCATCCGCCATTTTGTTTTTTGTAAAAATTACGACAAATATGATATCATCGACTCATGAAACTCCAGTATGATGATTGTCATCGAAATCCAATAAGTTATTTATACAAGCGTCCGCCATATTGCATCCGCCATTTTGGTTTTTTGTGGAATCGACATCAAATTCTTTATCGGCAACCCAAAAAACCCCTGAGAGTAAAATTTCAAGCATACATTATGAAAGCTTCTCTTTTTGGTAATTTGTTGGCGACTTGGTCCACTTGAGTGCAGGGAACCTGGTAGGTTTGAAGGATCATAGTCACATTTTACGTAGTCTGCCATAAAACTTATTAGAGGGTTTCGAAAGAGATCATACTCATTAACGAATACGAGGAAGGTCAAGCCCATGTGCGCTCTGTAGTAGGAGAGATGGGCGAAAACAGCTTGAGGTGGCCTGTCAGGTCGTTTGCGTCTAACGGAGGGTTAAAAAATGATATTGGTGGATCATGGAAGGTCACGCAAGATTCATCAATAGATCAAGCTATGCGTCTCGAGATCACGCACAAATATATCAGATACAGTACAGTTAAATTTCCAATATTAGAAGAGTTTTCCTCATATAAACAAGTTAAACATTTTTTTAAAGTTTATAAACGCCATAAAGTCACTTCTAATTGGTAGATCTAGTTCCAAATCTTATTAGGACTGGACGTCAATTAGAGCTACAATTCATCTGAATTTCATGATCATAGTTCTGTCACTTTTCGAGCTATGGTAAATAGAAAAAAGTTACAAACACATAAATTTTTTAATAATTGCATTTTCAAGATCATGGGGCCAAATTATATCGAATTATGTCAAAAAAATAGAATTGAAAATTTAGGTAATTTCAACACTATAAGTGTTGTGAGAGATCTCGTAAATTAAGGGATAGTAGGGATTTTGGATAGTCGAGAATGGGGAAGTCAGAGAAAAAAAATGTACATTTAATTTGGGTTTATTCCTAGCCTCACAATGGAGAGGGGGACTTGCTGACACCAAGCGCTGTTGAATCTCGACGACTTTGCCCAAAAGCAGATGGTGAGGTGGAGATGGCGACAGGATAATTTTTGGCGGATTTCTGGGGGCGCGATGGTGTTGGTTGGAGAACCAATCAGTGTCATAATAGTTCCTAAAGGGGATGGTTGTCACTGAGGTAACGAATTGGTAAGCGGTGTATGTAGCTCTATGCATCTCACTATGTGCATGTGAACCTTCAAGCTTTCCATCAGACCGATGATAAGTCTATGAGAGGTTGCATCGAAAGCATTCCGGTAGTCAATCCAGGCCATTGACAGGATGAGATCATGGGCTACTGTGTCTTTACAGAAGCACCTGTCAATTAGCAGGTACTCTCGGCATGCTGCTACAACATTTTTTGAGCCACGTTGTTTGTACATCTCTCTCCACACAGGCTCAATTCTGCGAACAATCGCATTGTTTAGGATAGCTGTAAAGATCTTATACAGCGTATAACAAGTTATTGGCCAGTAAGTTTCTGGGATGAACAAGGATCGCCTTTCGTGGGTAGGAGTATAGTGCATCCTAACACCAGCCGCTGCGGAATGGGCGTCTCCTACTTTTAATATGAGGTGAATATGAATGCCAGATGGTGGTATGTAGAAGTAAACTTCTACCTCCAGAAGTTCTTGATACCATCTGGACCATCAGCGGAAAAGTTGTTCGTGCCCCTAAGTGCTTTTTCACCTCTTCGGAAGTGATTGATGGACATTCCTCCTCAGGTTTATGAGGTTGTCGCAAAACTCCTTGATGCGGATGATATTATTAATATCTTCTTTCAACTCTAGTGTTTTCGAGATCTTGTATACCTCTCTTCAAAAAGTGTGTACTTCGTTGGGCTTGGGTGGATTTTTGACAGAAAGAGGGAGATCGCTGAAGAGGCGCGATGGGTCATCGAGAAACTGTTGATTGTGTGATTGTAGATCCTGAGTTCGTGGGCGAACTTTCGAACCCTTTCCGTGAACGGTCTACCAAATGTTATGTAGTCAATAACACACTGAACACGAAACCCGTTCTGTCCTGCTCATTCAATCTTCTTGTTCAGTGGATGCAAGCATCTTTTGGTGTTTTTATCCATCATCGGCTTTAGCCTTTTATTAGAATCAGCCAAAGCTCTCGCAGCACCATAAACTGAACAATTGATGGTCCAGAGTTGGCCAGATCTTGGGGCTTAGAAGGAACCTTGATGTCAATGTTCCTCCTTGTCCTGAAATGACCATCATCTCTCAGAAGGTGCCTGATTTCCGCGGTTGGTCTTAATGTCGTTTCCTCCTCTTCGTCTGAAGCTTGTTCATACAGCGGTTGGGGAAACGCTCCGCGTACATATCCATCCTTCCGGAGGTAGCCGACTTGCTTTCGCAAAGAATAATGCGAACCATGCTGAAGCTCTGTGTGTTTCTGGCACCAGAGAGTGTGCATACGCGACATAAAGCCTCCGTGAACAGGGATAATGCTGGCATCGTTGTTGTCTAGCAAGTCATCCTTGAGTTGATTCGTCCACTAAATGTGGGCGTTTCGCCGTCGTGCTTACATCTAAATTATTATCAACACACCGAACTCTAGGGTGATCGGCACTGTTTGCCAACCCATTGTCGGGTGCTCTGCGCGTTCTATCGTTCTGAACCGCATCTAAAACTTTTTGGTGGTGTCATTGTTGTTCCCACGAGCAGCTAGGGAAAGGGTTCGTTCGCTTTTGTACAGCCTCGCTCGCAAAGATAAGGATCCACACTATGAGAGGTCGCCCGGTATCCCAGAGTCACCGTTTAAGACACCTCTCACAAGTGCCACTCAGCTTTCGGCACGCGACTGCTTATTAATTATTCTAACAGTATTCAGAAAAAAACCTTGGTACATGGACCCTTCGGTTCGATTCCACAGAAATCAAAACCAAATACTCTTAGTGCCGCATTGTGCCTTTGGATATACGTGGTTCCCGCATGAGTTGGACAACTAAAGTCGGTTCCAAACATATAGGCCCCTTACTTTTTTTGCTTGTAGCTTGCACAAAAAAAATCTCTGAAATATCTAATAAAAAGCATCTGAAAGCTTAAAGTCTTCCGAATGAAGCGATATGTTCACTTTTGTCCTAAAAAATTGTTTGCAATAGTCAGAGGGCAAAACGCCCCAAAAAACAGGGTTTTTCGGCCTCCTTTTCAAGGGTCGACTTTGACCTGTTCCCAGAAGGAGGGCGACGTTAGGTAAAATCTAAAAAAATTCACTGAATACAATGCATTATTCAAAATGCCAATATATGCAATAGTTCACATTATACGGTGGTTTATTTACACAAACTTCATCTTGCGAACGAATGAAGATAGGAAGCCGCTTAATGGCTCCAAATTTGGAGTTTTGTCATGCGAAATTCAGTGCAATAATTAAATTGATGATAAAGTCATTCTTACTTAAGAGATATAATTTTGAATATTTCTGACTTTAATCAGTCTGGGCGCATGACCAACACAGCGGGACAAGTGGCAGCAAAAAAGTACCCTTTCTATGACAATAGTCATTCCAAATGGCCGAAACAGATGTGGCTGAACGAAGCAGGGCCGTTTCAACGTCTTGAAGATGCTTTGCTTCTGGAATTACTATTGTCATCGAAAGGGTACTTTTTTGCTGCCACTTGTCCCACTGTGTTGGTCACGCGCCCAGACTGATTAAAGTGAGAAATATTCAAAATTATGTCTCTTGAGTAAGAATGATTTTATCAATTTAATTATTGCACTGAAATCGCATGACAAAACTCCACATTTGGAGCCATTAAACGGCTTCCTATCTTCATTCGTTCGCAAGATAAAGTTTTTTTAATAAACCACCGCATAAAGTAAACTATTGCATATTTTAGCATTGTGAAGAATGCATTGTATTCAGAAATGTTTAAAGAATATCTGTGATTTTTTTCAGATTTTTCCTAATGTCGCCCTCTTTCTGGGAACAGGTCAAAGTCGACCCTTGAAAAAGGAGGCCGAAAAATCCTGTTTTTTGGGGCGTTTTGCCCTCTGACTATTGCAAACAATTTTTTAGGACAAAAGTGAACATATCGCTGCATTCGGACGACTTTGAGCTTTCAGATGCTTTTTATTAGATATTTCAGAGATTTTTTTTTGTGCGAGTTGCAAGCAAAAAAAGTGAGGGGCCTATACCTTTGGAACCGACTTTAGGTAGTATGTGTCCTAGATGCTCAGGGTGTGCATGACCGTCTTGACACGCCAAAATGAAACCCTCCGTACCCGACTTCAATCCGGGTGATTTAAGAAAAGCAAACGTTAGCTCATACGACATCGACTGATCCTCAACATTTTTGTGGAAGTTGCCGTGCATCCTCTTGTCGAGGAGCTGTTCGCGGAAGTTTTCCTTCTGTGATTTCTTAATCCGAGCCTTCAGTAGTGAGTACTCGAGATAGATAAGATTTGATAAATTTTGCTCACCCCTGTTATCTTCGTGCTTTCTGGTCATTTTAAGGTCATTAAAGGTGCATGCTTTTGCTCATGTGCATAACCTTTCAGGACCCGATTTTGAGGGATCTGAGCTCATCCTTCGTCCATGCAACCACTCCAAATGAATAGAATACTATCAGGACAACAAGCATTTTTTTTGCAGATACTTTGTTCCTCGCCGACAGTTCGGCAGTACTAATCCGTCAGACATGACATTTGTATCTTCTTCGGAGAGCACGCTATATAGATGATACGTCCTGAATGCGGCTCTGTGGCACGCCCAGGTATATATATGTCTCTCCAGCGCTTTTTCCGCGCTTCAAATAAACCTTGGCAAGATTTAGATGCTCTTTATTTTTAGCATAGATCTTAAGATCATCCATGTAAAATACATGAGTGACCTTATGCTTTCGATATCCAGGTTTCCCGGAGAAGTACCCTCATTAATCGCAAATTGCGAGAGATAGTGGGAATAGTGGGAGGCAAAACAGGAGAGGATTCATGGTATCGCCCTAAACGACACCTCTCCGAAAGGTGACGTTCTTAGTTGCCACTCGATGTTTTCCAGATGAGATAGTAAATCTGGTTTTCCAAAGTGGCAACAATCTCTCACGGGGCCCTGGGACTAGGAGAACGGAGCGATAAATGCGGGGGCGTTATATCAAGGGGTGGCACAAAATGATTGCTTCTAGATTTTTCAATATTTGCAACTGGAACATGTTCCACATTAAGAAAAAATAATTACCATTTTTTATAGTTGTAAAATACTATTAAGAGGTGCACATTAACATGGACAAACTAACATTTGTCTCTGTGCTTAAATTAAACATATAAATGATTCAAAGAATTTAATGAAATGTCCAAACTTATTATGCAGTAATGACGAAAGTGCTTTTAAAAATAAATGTAGGGTAAACAGATATATGGCCGACATCCATCTAGCGAAAGACATTGTTCAGTAAAAATTCTTTTATTAAAATTACGGGGATTCAAAGTAGATAATTGTACATGGGTTAATATTCTATTAGCCATGTTATTTGTATTTCGATATTTATTAAGTGAATTACTGAATTTATATCCATTAAATAATACTTTTTGCCGTCACCTTGTAGTATTTTCAGAGCTTACTTAATTATGTTTAGCAATATAATTAAATAAATATTATTCTTGAAGTCACGTAGACTTAATATATTTGTAATATTCTTATCGCACCTTCATAACCAGTGAACAATATACGTGTCTCTCAGTGAACTTCACCCGACAGAATGATGTTTTCAGAACATTATACGCACTTTTATTATTGATATCCATGTTCTGATGATTGCTGTTTGTTTTCTTCATTCCTAGGAAAACGCTTTCTATGAATCTTTAATGTCCATTATCTATTAAATTGGGTTTGGATTTCCGAACCTCAAAAATCAACAACCGACACACCAGAATGGATTTGGCAATTTCGTGAACTGATTAACTGAACATAACCACACAATATCGAAGGTATTTATAAAATAAATATAACAAATATTTGGCAAATAATAAGTATATTACTGGGTACTGTCTGAAAACGGTGAAAATCTCGCTTTCACATGAATACATCTTCGTTACCAAACAAAAATTTATACATTAATATTCTTCTTTTTCTAAAAACTTTTTCTTAAGGTTTCAGTCGGTAATACCCCTGTTTACCCTATTCAGAAAAATTTTATTATGATTATTCATTAAGCCTTAAATATGCCGGAGTTTGCTTCAAATCATCATTTTCATGAGCCTATTCTAGGCCCTAAATATAGTTTATTTTCGCTGAAAATTATAACAGTTTTATTAATTGATGTTATGGTTTTATGACTAGCGAAATGTAGTAAATAACATGATCCTAATGTTTTTTTGTCTACATGGGCTAAAATAAACATTTTTTGAATATTGATTATTAATTTGATAAGTTGTGAAAGACCTGGGATCGGACCCCAGCGGAGCTAGAGAGATTTTTTTCACAACTTATAAAATTAATAATCACTATTCAAAAAAATATTGAATTTACACCACGTAGACGTTTTTAAAATAAACCTTGGCACATTTTTCTAATTCAAATTCCATTCTAATCTGCTAAATATATTTCTCAACAATCTCTAGAGCTAGATTTAGTTGCTCCACGACCACGTTTTGTTTATCAGAATTTCAGAAAGCAGCCTCTTAAAAATCGTCTAATGTCAGTTTTAATATTAATAAGATTATTAGTAAAAATCAGATATTATTCGTCGTAGACGAATACAGATAGAAGACATAGTTAAATTTTAATTGCCAGTCCGAATAACTTGAACCCAAGGAAATAAAATTTGGGGTAGGTACCTCCCCCACTTCCCTATAATCCACTGACAGTACAAAGGTGTAAAAAAATCGATCTCTGGTAGAATTTTTTAAAAACCGGAGCTATATTTAAATAGAATGATTATTTATATGCTAAATTAATGTCAAATTTTTCAACGGTACCGATGCGGAAATAATTAATGTCAAAGTTGACTACTTTCACACGTAATTCATGGGCAATGCATAGTCACTCTCCACATTTTAATTTGTAGTAATCAAACGTTCTGGTAGAGAAATTTAAAAAATGTCGATATTTGTTCTGCTTGAAAATATAAATTTTAGGAAAAAACATCAAATTCCTCCACGGTGTAGTTTCAAAGATAATCTAATGAAAAACATTAAAATTTTAGTCACTTTCAAACGGATAAACGTAACAGTATCTCGACCCGGCAACACTATTCCCTCTCACCAGCTTGTCTGCTGTACGCACTCGACACACACACTCACACGTATTACCAGCTTGGAAGCATACGAGAAATTGCGACGTTGCGCGATCTGCGAATCTGCCGTTGGCATAGCAGTGGTGAGTGTACGGATACACACATACTACGAATTCTAAGCCAGTGGCGCACTGAAAATTTCACCATGTGGGCCCGTGAAACTTTTTCAACATAGCATGGCTCGACGGCGCCCCGCGGGACTCTGCTATTTGTACGCGGATGGGACTTACATACAACCTTAAATTAAAAAAAAATGGCAATTACTTTTCTTTATGAGGAACAAGTTTCCAGTCTCAAATATTCAAAAATCCAAAACCGGCTATTTCGGACCGCCTATAGTTAACATTTATAGTTAAAATTTTGTTATAAGGAAAACCGCAGGATTTAAACAGGAGCGGGTGCCATTCTTTGGCACCCAAGAATGGCACCCTCTCACGGGGAACCGCGAAAACATTTCAGCTGTAACCACGACTCACGACCGTGAGGTAGGTGGTTATAGTCTGCGACGGGCTCAATATGACGATCTGGCAAAAGTCTCGTGCACCTTGAGGACACGGAGAGATCCAAGGACGACGGCTTTCTGCATTTTTCCCGCAAGTGTTTCGGCATTACGTTGACACGCAGGTCAATGGCAGGGCAACTTGCTTAACAGAATATTCTGGGGTGATCCACCGTAACTGGAGGATCTCGGAAGAGTCGAGATGGGTCAGAGAAAACTGTTGATTTTCTCTGAACCACCTCTCCCTCCAATATAGATTTATCTCTGTCAGCAATGTGCTGCCCGATGGTCAGCAGGTATGACTTGTTGAATGTGTGGTGACGGATCCGTAGTTCGCGCACGAACTGTCGAACCCTGGCGGTGTACTTTCTGCCGTAGGAAAATCTCCACGAAACGCATCATTCACTTACGCCCGCTCTTTGGGCTGGATGTTGATGTTCCTCCTGGTCCTATAGCATCGCTCTTCCTTTACTGGATGCCTGCTTGTTCCGCCTGCAGTAGAGTGAGATAAAAAAAGAGGAGATTGATGCATTTTGGAGAGAAGTCTATGAAGTCCAGGATCCACTGAATGAAAACACAGGGAACATAAATAGCTTTAAGGAGCTGTGCACTGACCTCATAAAACCTGAGGAGGAATGCCCACCTATTACTACCGAAGAGGTGAAATAAGTATTAAGATGCATGAAGAACTATTCCGCTGCGGTACCAAATGGTATAAAGAGCTTCAGGTGGAAGAAGATTCCTTCAACCCCCCAGAATTTGGCCCGCATTTTCACCTCATATCTAAAGTCGGAAGATCCTTTTCCGGAGTGGCTGGTAGAAGGACAGACAGTGCTCCTCCCGAGAAAGGGCAACTTGTCTGTCCCTAACAAGTAAGTAAGTAAGTATTACAGTCCAATAACTTGTCTACACACTCTGTGTTAGATCCAAGCAGACAACCTAAATCAGGCCTGCCCAAACTACGGAAATCGAGGGAAATCGACTCATTTGCCACATGTTCGAGTTCCACCACCACTTCCCTCTTCTCGGGTCCAGAGGCTTGGGGGGTAATCGCTCTCGTGAAGTTGAATGAGTAGAGGTCGGTGGTAGTGGTTAAAATCCCATCTGGAAAATGAGTCCGCTTCCCCAGTTTGGGCAGGCCTGACCTAAATGATCAGATTGTTCGAATAATCGACCACGTGTGGTGAGAGATATACGAACAATGCGGCTCAAACAAAAGAGTAGCAGTATTTTGGGAGAACCTGCTCATCGATAGGTGCGTCTGCAAAGACGCATCATCATTCCAGCGCTACCTGCTGATGGTCTGGAATTACTACCAGAAACCTTTGGATCCAACATCTTAGAGACTTATCATCTGTTTTACGGAAAGCTTGAAGATTCACCAACACATAGTGAGATGCATAGAGAGATTCATGCGCCGTTAGAAAATCGGATTTACTATCTCACCTGCAAAACATCGTGCGACAAATAACAGCGTGACCTTCCACAGAGGCATCTTTTATGTCTACATCATCAGTCCTCTCCTCTTTTGCCTCCCACTATTCCCACTATCTCTCGCAATTTGCGATTTACGAGGGTACTTCTGAGGGAAACCTGGACATCGAAAGCATAAAGTGACTCATGTGTTTTACATGTATGATCTCAAGATCTATGCTAGAAATTCAGAGCAACATTTTGAGCCAAGGCATTCCCGATGACAGCTGCAGAGCGTTTCATGCACAGTTTAGGATGGGCACAAAAAAAGTGAATTTCGTGCGATCAATTTTTAATAGAAAAAACTGTTAGTTCTTGATGAGCTGAATATATTGTAAAATTTGTTTTGAAATCAATTAATATATTTTACCTCCTCAAACGCGTTGGAGATGAAAAAAAATTGAATTTACGAGTAAAAAATATGAAAAAATGAACTATTACCGTCACCAATTTTTTTTATATATGTATAATTTGAATTTTATCTTTTTTTAACTCAGCGCATAAAATTACCTCAAGAACAATTGGTATTGTATTCCTGAAAAAAGAGACGGTTACATAACGGCCATATTTAAATAAAGAGCCGAGATGCCTCATTTACGAAACAAGGCGGATTTTACTCAAAAATTGTAATAACAAATTTGTATATGGTTTTTCGTTGAGTAACTTTTGTCTTTGAATTTTCTTTCCTCTGTTGTGTGATTTTTCTAAAAATTTAAGTTTTTATTTTTAATGCTATTTTTTACTATTAAAACAAAAACTACGCGTCATATCAACAAATTATTAATGACAAATTTGTAGCTCTTTTCTGTGTGAGCAACTTCTTTTGATTAATTTTTTCATAGCTTGTTTCGTTTGTCCAAAAATTCAATTCCTTTGTTTTTAATTTTATTTTTCACAATTAAAACAAAAACCACGCGTCCTATCAAGAAGTGATCGCTAACAAATTTGTAGATCATTTTTGAACGCACACTTTTTGTTGATTTTTTTTTTCGTGCCTTGCGTCGATTTTCCATAAATTTAATTTTTTCATTGTTAATGGTTTTTTTACGATTAACACCAAAACTACCCATCCTATCAAAAAGTAATTACTAACAAATTTGTAGCTCTTTTTTGGTGAACAAATTTGGTCTATTCAATTTTTTCGTATCTTGTGTCGTTTGTCTAAAAATTCAATTTTTCTATTTTTAATGCAGTTTTTTATGAATAAAACAAAAACTACGCGTCCTATCAATAAGTGATTTGTAACAAATTTGTAGATATTTTTTGAATACACAATTTTTGTTAATTTATCTTCTTTCGTATTTTGTATAGTTTGGCCGCAATTTGGAATTTATGATTTTTCATTATTTTTTGTACGGGCAAAATTTAAATTTTTGATTTTACAGAAAAATTCAAAAAATTGTTATAATAATCTTGAAGGGTGTTCAAAATGCAACGTTTTTCTTCCTGACATTTTTTCATATATAGTGTGGTGTCACTTTGAAATTTTTGATTTTCGTTTGTTTTTTGGAATTTTATAAATGCGATAACTCCAGTAATTTATTTTTTTATCAAAAAAGTCATAAGGATAAATTATTCGTCTTTTTGAGTACTACTAATAACCGTACCGTATCCAAAACGGCTGGCTAACGAAGTTAACCTTCATTTTAGGACCCTTGAAGAGTATACTTCAAGCCCAATCCAATATGTCAATTCTTTCGAAAGTTATCGTGCTAATAAACTAAAAATCTACAGATAGGCGGACAGACTGGCAAAAAAGCTTTCTTTCGGATTAAGGGTATTTCAAAACGTAGACATTTGACAAAAAATGGGGGAGGGTCAAATTTTATACAAATCTAATACCTTCTCTGATGAGAATGTAAAAATTTGACCTATTTTTAATTTTTAATTTTCCACATTTTTTTTATATCAAATAGGTACTTCCATAAACTCTTCAGGCATATAGTTCTACATGTTTCAAAAAATTGGTGACTGTGAGAATTAATTTCTCCATATATTTTACGCTTAAATTAATTTTTTTACTCTTTCAACACGCCACATTAATTGATTTCAAAGAAATTTTACAGTATATTCAGCACATAAAGAACTAACCATTTTTTTCTATTAGAAATCGATTGCTAGATTTGTTTTTGCCCACCCTAAATTACACACACCGAGCACCTAGGACACATACTACCTGGTTTCCAACAATATGGCACCAAGAGTGCTTTATTACCATCTCTGTCACTCTTAGGGCATTAGCCCTGTTACCGCTCCGCCAAACGCTCCTAGGGAAATAGATATAATTATTCAACATGAGAAGTGCCAAATATACTGGAGTTACATATTCTCGAAAATTGTTTCTGTCCCGCACTCGAGGCCTGGCATAGTTCTCTATTATATATAATTAAATATATAATATAATTAATTATATATAATATAATAAAAATTATATAATTGATTAATAGCCTGAACAGCATCCTTGCGTGTCAACGAAATGTCGAGACACTGGCGGGTAAGAAGAACACCGCAGAAGGCGGTCGTTCTTGGGTTGCTTCGTGTCCTCAGGGTGCACGAGACTTTTCCCTGATCGTCGTATTGAGTCCATAGCAGATTGTAATTACCTATCTCACGGTCGCGAAGCGTAGTTATAGCTGAAATGTTACCACGATTTATCCGGGAGCGAGTGCAATTTTCTGGAATGGCACATGCTCCTGTGAAATCAAGCGGCTGTCATTATAAAAAAATATAAACTATATACATTAGGGTGGCCTTTCTTTTACTTTTCTATGTTTTTATCTCTGCCACACCAGTTTTGTTCGAATGCCAACAAAAAATCTCCCAATTTTGAGCGAAAATTTGTTGCAAACTATTGGTAACCTCAGAAAGACATAAACTAATTGAGCAATATAAAATATCGATATGGTCGAGTAAATTTATTGTTCAAACCATTTTTTATTATTTATATGTAACTTTTAACTGGAATGAGTTAGAAAAGTGCAGTTTTTTCGATATTTTTCAACAAAATCAATAGAATTCTTGTATTACTTTAATTCTTACAACATACCTATATTAATTTAAAAATTTCAATTTGTTTAAATAATTTGTTTGAACAAAATATAAAAAATATATAACCTTTCTGAGCAACGTGAAATAATTGGATTAAATCAAAAATCATCGTTATCGATTTTTTCGTTCATTGCTTGTCAAAAGAACTATTTATTGTTGAACTGTAACGTTTGACTGGAGTAAGGCAGACA
>CAKNWW010240009.1:0-11830 GCA_932074435.1 Andricus kollari | reverse complement strand
AATTGTCTGAAATTGTTTGAAATCCTTTCAACTGCTGGAAATTACAATTTTTCGTTACAATTTTAAAATTTGTATAAAATGTTACAAGTAATTACACATTTAAAAAAAAATTACATCTTTCACATTATTCTAATTTATTGTTGTTGCTGTATTTTATTGTAATATCTTGGAAATATTATGAAATTTCTTTCAATTCTTTTGTTAAATCTTTTAACTCTTTGAAATTTTTTAGTAATACTTTTCGTTGTTTTTACAGTTTTTGACGCTCTTTTGAAAAGTAAAGTAAAAAATTATTAAAATCGTGATGCTCGAAACTACAAGTTTGTGATATAATTTGGAAATTTTAATAAAATTTTACAAGTGATTGCAAATTTTTACAAAAAATAGCAATTTGCATTCAGATAATTGTGAAAAATTTTACAAAAATATAAAAAATGTCAAAAGCATTTCAGTAGGATTTCACAAAAAGTTTAAATATTTCGAAGATTTGAAAAAATTTCAGATTTCACAAAAACTTCAAAGATTTGAAAGATTTAAAAAGTTTTGGAGGACTTGAGAAAGGATGTCAAAGATTGCACAGATTTGAGAAATATTTCAAGATATCCCTGATTAAGGGGGGAGTATAGCTAATTCGGTAAAAAAGCTATTTTTCATTTTTTTATATAAATGTACAACATCTCAAGAATGTCATATCCAAATTTTAAGCAAATCGGAGCAAAACTAACGAAGATATGGAGTTTTGAAGGATAGCTGCTACCTGTCCGGCAGCAGGGCGCAGTGTTGTTACCTAGTCATTATACGGGTATAAGAAAACCTTTACACATTCAGTGTGTACGAACCTGGAATCGATGAATCTGTGTTAATATAAAAAGATAAATTTTTATATTTTTTCATGTGTAAAACTTTAAATGCGTTTTTCTCGAAACCACGTTTTCAAAGTCGGTGACAGTTGTAACTCAAAATCGACTGCATGGATCCTTTTAAAATTTTGTATACTATTTCTATACATAATTCGTGAGGTAACCTGGCCGAGCTTTTTTTTAAATATTGCTATTATTATTAATTTTACCATAACAAATTTGATGATTTTTTAGCAAAAAACGCGTTTTGACTTCAAAGTGTTAAACAAACAAAAAATCGCTAAAAAAAAAGGAGAGCCAGGTTAACTCGAGAAACATCTCACCTAACTAACGCACATTGATTTTTTGATTTCGGATGATCCAGTGGTCAGTTAGAACCGTCACCGCAAAGTAACTTTTTTTCGAGGCGCCTTCGGTGATTTGCTGCCAACGGCCTATTTATCAATATTTTGCAGTGAAAATTAGTGATAATATAGTTCATATTTTCTATTATTATGTACCGATTAAAAAAATAAACCAACATTACCTGTATCGCTTGCAAAAATTCTCAAAAATGTGCCTTTTTTTGCCCGAATGAACTACCTTATGATCAAAAAATACCCGGAATTCTTCCATAAAACGAAAACGGTTCAATTATTCATCGATATTCATTTTATTCCCTTCAAAGTAATTTCCATTGCAAGCAATACACATATTCCAACGCTTCCTCCAATCTTGAAAACAATTTTCATAGGCCGATTTTGCAATCGCCTTCAGCTCCTTCTCCTTTGTCGCCCCCATCGTCCCAAAATGCTTTCCGCCAAGTGGTAACTTGAGTCCTGGAAATAGAAAAAAGTCACAAGGACCCATATCAGGTGAATGCGGAGCTTGCCGAATAGTATGAACGTTGTTTTTGGTCAAATAGTCGCGTAGAAGATAAGATGTGTGAGCCGGTGCGGCTCACACTCTCAGCACAAGCCGCGCTTCAACTCGTCGCATGCCCAAATCATCGTGCATAACGCTCTGCATCGATCCGAAAGTGATACCAAGATCGGCTGCTATCTCCCCGATGCTCACACGACGATCATTGAGCACAATTTTCTTAACTCTTTCGATGTTTTCGTCGGAAACAGAGTTGGATGGACGACCGGAACTAGGCAAATCATCAACCCCGGTACGGCCCGCTTTTAGCTCTTTTTACCACTCGTAAGCTTGTGTTTTCGACATTTTCGACTCCCCGTAGGCTATTGTTAACATTTTTAACGCTTCTGCACATGATATATTGTTAGAAACACAAAATTTCAGGGCAAACTCTTTGCTCGACTACAATTGACATTGCGAAATTCGCAGAACACAACAAACAATGACTTGTTTACAAAGCTATCACTCACGAACTCCCGACAGATGGCGCTCAAACAGATGCTTGAGCGCCAGATGACAGATGTACCCCCTTAGAAAAAAAATGTTTTGAGAATATCTCAAGCGCCGTTTATTTGAATGGGAAATTCCGGGTACTTTTCGATCATAAGTATACTCCTCCCTTAAAATGTATTTTTACAATAAAATACAACAAATTATATTAACATGGAAATTGTAAGTTTTAGTATGAATTTTTAATTACTTCTAAAATTCTATAAAACTGTAAAAATTCTAACTAATTACAAAAATAATTTAAAGATTACAAAGAGTTCAAACATTTGATGAGTTGCAAAATATTTCAGGGATCTTAAAAGATTGCATAAGAACGAATATTTGAAAACGATTTAATCCAACAAATAGTTTCAAGGATTTCAAAACATTTCAGATAATTTGAAACGATTTCACAAACGTATCGAACATTTAAAGAAAGGCCACTTCATAAATTTAGAAGCTTTGTAATTTTAGAATGTCAAATTTGGAAAAATTAGTAATTTGAAGATATATTTTTTTAACGAATTGATGTATGTAGAAACTTTATACATTGGCAAGTCAGATCCGTAAGAAACGAGCTCAATATTTCTTTACTCAAAAAGAGTTCAATTTTCTTCTTTTATCAGCTTTTATTGCAAGTTTGATATCCAATGTGAAAACTACGTGGATGACAGATAATGCGCCAAAAATGGTGGTACACAAAATTATCTGGCGACTGTCCCACGTGTCATATGTTCTGTCTTTGTTCTCGTCGTCGCAGTCGTCGTTACTTTCAATTCCGTAGCCTATTTGTACGCGGTTTACTGTAATCAATCGGTAGTATCTCTGAGAATTTCTCCGTTTCAGGAAATTAATATACCAGTCAAAATATCAGTTTCCCCAGCATGAGAGGGAATTTCTGGAGATTTTATTAACCCCAGGACAGTATACTACTCCAAAGATTAGGTCAGTTTTCTTTATTTTATTCTAAGAGTTACTTGTTAAATTATATATGGGACCAGTGTCGTACAGATCAGAAGAAAACTCAATGTCCGATTAACCAAAACCCTTCTGACAAGATGGAAATTTTGAAATGAGACAATCAATGACATTGTCTGAAAATCAAGAAACGCCTTTCGAGCCATTGGAATTTGAGCCAAGGACCTTTAAAAAATTAGTTCCTTTTGGTTATTCAATATACAAATGCCAAATTTCTCAGAATGGCTCTTTTAGACGAAGAATGTGTTGATCTCAAGTCAGTGAAGATGCGTAGGATGAAAAAGCAGTATGAAAAATTGCCTTAAACGAAGGGCGGAGAGAAAACTCGGCTACGAAGTACTATGGGTTTATTTGTCTTTTGACGCGCCTGGAAGACGGGAAAAATAGTAGGTCATAAGAGGTTAAACAACAGGTCCACAACAGGACCATGCGGTCAGAATGACATTTTTTGGGAATTAAAACATAAAAAATTTGACGTACAGGAATTTAAAAAAAATACTGGGTGGCATATACTTGATGGAAATAAAATATATTATATTATTTTATGTAATACTTACGAGAAAAATAGCCACCCATGCGAGGCCAATATTATCGAAAGATATTGTGCCTTGAAAAGGATTGTTTCCTTGTCCTTTGCACTCCGTATAATAATAGTTCCAGTTTACACATGTACTGCTATTTATGAACGTCATATTGTTATTTATTACAGATGTGTGATTGCATATTGTATCTCCTGTAAACAAAAATTATTATAGCAAGTCACAGCACCCTGTAAACAATGAAAGTCAGATATCAATTTATTTTTAATGGAGGAACTGGACTGAAGTTCTCTTAGCCCTACCTCCTATTATGATCATTTTTTCTTGAGGGGACTTGCTTCTTGGAAGTTTTGAGTGGGCTCAGGTTAGGCCCCTTGAACGGTGTATTTGCGGGTTCGGACACAGTGTGCCCGCTCCAAATAGTGATTTTCCCTCGTTTTCAACCTCAAAGTGCCCCGAAGTTCGTAGTGATTGCTAGTAGCAATTTGGCATTAAAGTACAAGCTTGTCCGTATACAAAATATCTGTTTGCAATATAAATATCTCAACTTTAGGATCAACTTAGCTGCAGAAACGATTGAAAAAATCAAAACTTTTGAATAGTTTCCCTGGTTGATAACATGACTCTAATTCGTCAGTGCCTATATGAATTTGAACAAAGGTTTGCTCGGAAAAATAATCCGCGTCTTTTTGGCCTTCCTGAACAATCTTCTCCCTTTAGATTTGAAAACACCGACTTTTCAATTTTAAAATTTAGAATTTAGATTTGAGACCGGTGAGATGAAAATTCCATAAATAGCGATATTTAGTAAAATCAGTTATATCCTCTGGCGGACCGTCCGAACACAAGCATTACGCTACAGCGTAATGCTAAAGTAATGCTAAAGTAATATGGCATAAAATTAATAAAAGAAACGAAATAAACATGTAAATTGTTGCAATTATGATAATACGTTAAAATTTACTTTAAATGGTTATGCCGTAATTGCAAGAAGTTTCTTTTTCAGCGTTAAAAAATGAAAAAATAATGTAACTGTCATTGCAGTCTGCTAACGGGGGCTTTAGGCGGGTTGCCAGCATGAAGGGGCCTGACTTCAATGGCAGCCACTTTCTCTTTTTATTTTTCAACGCTGAAAAAGCAACTTGTTGCAATCACGGCATGACCATTTAACATAAATTTTAACGTATTATTATAGTTTTAACAGTTTACTTATTTGTTTTGCTTCTTTCAATAATAATAATGCCATATTACTTTAGCATTACTTTAGCATTACTTTAGTATTACGATGTAGCGTAATCCATGCGTTCGGCCGGTTCGCCAGGGTCCTTATAATTTTTTTCCTCCATATTGGCTTCTCCATCTTGAATTTTAACATTTTTACTTTGGATTCGAAATCAGCAACCCGAAAAAATCCTAGAAAGTAATTTTCATTCATATCGGATCGGTTTTCCAAATTTTGTCCACCATATTTGATCCGCAATTTTGAATTTTTACATTTTTACTTTGAATTACAATTCAGCGACCCTAAAACCCTTAAATACGACAAATAGTCAAATTCACTTAAGTCGAAATCATTGATGCCATGAAGGTTTAAAACAGAAAATTCAATTGCATTTTTCTCGGAAGCAGAAGTACTTGGTCAATTTAAAGCCCGAATTGGGATTCGGGTCGACAAAATCTGTTGAAGAATATGTGTATCATATTAAAGATAATATCTAAGCGCACATGGTATTTAATATTACCATATTTTTCCTTTATTCTGCAGTTGTTCATCTGTAAATCCCAAATACATTTATGATTTAAGGTCATTTCTATCAAAAGTTCTACGATTTTGTCACGGACTTTTTTCCTTCAGCCCACTGTAAGCTGCTCTTGCCTGTGGATACGGCCGTGATAAGACTTAAACGACCAAGGCAAGTTTTCGGGGTTCACACTCAAGGGGTTGCAGATACCTACACCAGTAGCGCCACCTATTGACAGAAATATTAACTAACAAATTTACCGACATCCATATATTACTGACCGAGTTATGAAGTCACATATTTGTAGAAATGTAAACTACGTTTCAGTGATCAGTTTGAAGTAGCGCAACCTATTGGCAGATATATCAAATAAAAAGCTCACCGACATCCCTGTTTTACCGATCGATTTTGGATGTCATATATTGGTAGAAATATCAACTAAGGTTCTGCTCCATGTTAAGTTACCTCTCGACATATGTAACTCCACAGTGCACTTCTTCAATACTTATGGATGTGGCGTAGACTCTTAAGATACTTATGGATGCGCAGTAGACGTCTACGATACTTATTGATGCGCAGTATTCTGATAAGGCACATACGGGTGTTCACTGAGAGCAATATTTTGGATTTTGAATTCAACCCAATGACGTATGTAAAAGTCCAGCGCTGATAAGAACGATATAGAGAAATATTTCGATTTTTGAATTCAATCTATCGATGTCTCAAAAATCCAACGATGGTAGAGACGAAATTCTATTGCGAAAGAAAAGAAAAAAAACTTTTGAATAATTTATTATTCACAAACTTCTCGCAGGATAGAAATTTTTTTAGGAAAATGACAGTTATTCCATGTATTTAAATTTAAATTATTGTAAGTCCTCCGATGTAAGGAAAATAGAGCCTTTTTGTCTTAAACGCTTCTTCCATCTTCTCAAACGTATCTTCACATTTAGGATTCTTGAAACTGTGCATATTGTATTTGGGTAGGACAACTGCAAATGGATTCTACAACTCAACCACGATCCTTGTACCATACAAGCACGGCACGAACATGTGAAATCATCTGATTGGATCGTACTCCCCACACTTCCACGGGGTGGGAGAAATACTCAATAAAGATCCTTCTCCGCTCGATTTTCACGCAGTGGGGGAAATTTTGATTAGAGATCCATCTACGGCGATTCAGGAACCAATGGCCTACTTGCCTGCTTACCTACTGCCTGTTTTACGGACAACATCATTAATATACAACTGCTCATAAATAAAATTTGATTTCTTTAAATTGAAATTTATTAAGTTACAGTCTGCTTCTGAGTAATACAGAGAGTGCCAAATTTTAATTACCAATGAGATAGTTAAGTTGATCATTATTTAAAAGAAGTACATTGATGAATAAAAAGTTCAAGCCTTCAGTGGTACCACTACAGAGACTAATGAGCGTAACTAAAGATTCCACCAAAGAGGATGTTAATAAAGTGTTGCCTGATGATGATGATGGTGTCGGGATGTTGATATCATCACTACAATGATCTTAATATATATAAATATATACAAAGATCTTAATTCGATCATTATAGTGATGCTGTCAACCACCAACTAAAAACCACCACCCTTTCTTCTTGGCAGATGTCCCCCCGGAAACCGCTTTCGCATTACTTCAGGGGGTGCCGTTCTTTGGCCGTGCCTCGACCTTCATCTTTTGTGCCAGCTTGGTCTTCTGCTATTGTACTGGGCAACTGGGTGGACCTGCCCAGCTACACTGCTAGCTTGCACGTCCAAGAGGCTTCCTCAACGAGGCTGCCTCTCTGAACGCCAAGCAACTCTTTGTCCCCGGGCGATGGTCTGTCCGGGGCTTATCTTCCTTTGCGGCGCAGAGGTAGCACTGCGGCGTGCTTTCGCATACCGCAGCTTGATGCCCCTCTTTGCCGCATCGCCAGCATCCTCTTGTCCGATCAGGACCCTTACAAACTGCTGCCATGTGGCCAAAGCCTAGACAGCAGTAACAGCGTGTGACCTCCATTTTCTTACGTAAGCGACAGGACACCCACCCCACCTTGAGGCGTCCTGCGCTTACCAAACTCGCCGCCATTCCTTTGGTCAGTTCCAAAAAAGCCTTCAGAGTTCCTCTGAAGGAACTCTTTGTGAGATTGACCCTGATCTCACCTGCTGGCTGCTCGCCAAAATGTCTTCTGACGGCAGCCTCGACCTCCTCCGCGTCTGTGGTTGTGTCGAGGTCAAATACCTCGACTTCAGTGCGAGGGACCAGCTCCCTCACACTGCCACCTTCACCCACAACCTTTTTGATCGCAGCGGAAAGCTTGGATCTGCCATCCGCTGCGGGCCCTACTTCTACAAGGACCTCTTTGCTCCTGGTTTCCCTGACACCCTTGATTGTTACGCCAAGGGAGTCAGGTCTGACCTTTCGCTTGAGGTCCTTGAGAACCTCTGCGTAGCTCGAGCCCTCAGCCGGTTTGATTAAAACCGTTTCGGGTCGAGTTCGTCTCTGCTTCCTCATCTTTCTTCCCATCACCTTGGGTACAGTCGTCGGTACCTCGCCCTCTTCCTTCTTGCGTGAGAGATCTGGCTTCGGATTTCGCTGTTTTCTTCTCCACATCCGGAGATGTTTCGAAGATCCGTTTATTCTCGGATTCCAGCAGTGCTATTGGTATCACTCCTGCGATGACCAATACAGCCGGTTCCGAGACTGTACGATAGGATGAGATGATCCTTTGTGCTCCAATCTTCTGTACTGATGCCATCCGGTGTCGATACTTTTTTATTTTCAACGCATCCGCCCAGATCTAACTTCCATAAAGCATGATGGATTGCGTGACTGACATCAGCAGTCGTCTTTTGCTTGGTCTTGGTCCGTTTACGTTCGCCATAAGACTGCTCAGTGCTGACGTTACCGCTGAAGCCTTGTCCGCCGCTTGCTTTATTTGCTCCAAGTAAGTGAGCTTCGTATTAATGTTCAGACCGAGCTGTTCAATCACGGGTTTCGTCTGGATCTCCTTTGAGCCTACCTGCATTGGTACCATAGTTGGTATCTATTTTCTGGTGATCAGAACCAACTCGGTTTTCTCCGTAGCTAGGTCCAGCCCATGGTCCTCCATGCATCTTGTCACCCGGCGCATGACCTGGTTCAGCTTCCACTGGATTTGATCTACGTCTCGTGCGACAATCACTGCCAGAGTGTCATCGGTATATCCGGACAAATATGTCCCGTCTGGCATCTCCATTCGTAGGATCCCGTCGTATCAGATATTCCAGAGATCAGGTCCTAGGATCAATCCCTGGGCAGCTCCACCGTCACTTGCCTTGTCTTTGGTCCTTCTGTCGTGTCGTAGACGAGCACTCTGTCACTAAGGTAGCTTTTCAGGATTCGAAGTTGGTATTTCGGTACTCGAAACTCTTCCAATGCTTCTATCACATCGTCCCGTCTGGCCGAGTTGAATGCATTTTTAACATCCAACGTGGCTAGAAGGACGCTTGATGCATAAGGGTCATGCACAAGGTATGATGAAAGCAACCGCCATGATTTTTGTGTCTGTGTTTGCCCTAATTTCAAAAAACGAATAAAAATAATGACATCCATCAACAAATTGATAACAAGATCAAGACGAATTAGAAAACGAGAAGGAAGATGATGATAATAATGATGCTGTGTTCAAGGCAAACTTTGACCTCCTTCAGCGATAGTTTTTAAAGAAAAGAAAGAATGTTGGATTATTATTATGAGCAGTTGGATTGTTGTTTGCTGGTGTTGTTGTCGGAAGAACAGGCATTAGGAAGGCAATCATGCCATTGTTTCTTGAAGCCGTGGAGAGGGATCTCTACTAAAAACTTCCTCGACCCCTTGAATGTGGAGCAGAGAGGGATCTCTATTTAGGAGTTGTCTGACCCCATGGAAGTGTGAGGCGTACGACTCAATCAGATGATTTTACATTTTCGTGTTTGAGAGAATGGAAGAAGCGATTAAGACAAGAAGGCTCTATTTTCATTGCATCAGGGGACCGCACAATGATATTGAACTCAAATCTATGGAGTAACTGTCATTTCCTTTACAAATTTTCTGTGCTGCAAGAAGTTTTGTAAACAATAAATTATTCAAAAGGTAAAACACTACGTATTTATTTAACTGTATGTGCTTGAATTGTATGTATGTATATCATTAAGCTATTTCCCTTTCGGCGAGCCTCTAGGGGTAAGCGTAACACTACCCGATTTGGTTAGTGTTTTTTAGGTGGATAGTTTTTCTTGTAGTAAATAGCTACAAGTGTGGGCTCACCACACCCACGACCGCCAACAGCAACGCAGTAGTATCAGACGGACACCCATCCAAGTACTAACCGCGCCCAACACTGCTTAACTTCGGTGATCTAACGGGAACTGGTGCTTCCAGCGCGGTACGGCCGTTGAATTAATTGAATTAATTTAATACATTTTATTATTATTTATATTTAATTTATGGATAGTTGGATTCAAATTTCAATCGCTTTCCGCATTGCTCAGAATGTATGTGAGACGAAATTCAACTTTCTTTGGCAAAAGAATTTCGTTCCTATCAGCGTTGGATTTTTGAGACAATGATGGGCTGAATTTAAAAATCTAAAATGATGGTCACTTCTGTTCTTCTGAGTGCTGGACTTTTACAAACGTCGTCAAGTTGAATGAAAAACCCAAAATATTATTTACAGTGCGCACCCGTATGCATTTTATGAGTCTTCTGACCATCCAGAAGTAGCGTTTACATCCCCTGCGCATCTGTAAGTATTCTAGAAGTCTAACGGCGCATGCTGAAGTATCGTAGAAGTCTACTGCGCATCTTTAAGTATCCTAGAAGTACACTGCGCATCCATAAGTATCATATAAGCCTACTTTATATTCATAAGAATTGAAAAAGTGCACTATGGAGTTATGCATACGATTTGAGAGGTAGCTTAGCATGGAACTGAACCTTAATTGATATTTATGTCAATATATGACGTCGCAACTCGGTCGGTAACACAGGAATTTCGGTCAATTTTCCAGTTGATATTTCTGCTATTGGGTGGAACCACTGTAAGCTTATCACTCAACCGTGGCTGATATTTCTACCAATACATGACGTCACAGCTCGGTCAGTAAAATAGGGATGTCGGTAAACTTGTTGATTAATATATCTGCCAATAGGTGGTGCCACTGGAAACTTAACACTGAAACGTTGTTGATATTTCTATTTTTATATGTGACGTCATAACTCGGCCCGTAAAACAGGGATGTCGGTAAATTTAATATTTAATATTTCGGTTAATAGGTGGCCCTACTGGTGTAGGAATCTGCGTTGTTGACGGACGCTCACTTAGCATAGAACAGAACCTTACCTGGTCTGCAACTGGTTTAGGAATCTGCTTTGCCGACGGAAGGTAACTCAGCACGAAACAGAACCTTGGTCGGTCGATAATTGGCAAAGCTCTGCTAGTGAATTTACGACAGATAATATCATTCAAATCAAATATCTGTAATCATCTTGTATGTTTATGTACAAAAATTCAGAAAAGTGTAGAAATAGTTATTTGTGATACAAGTGCGCAAAATAGGTGATTGTGTGCGAGTGTGAATTTTGCAGCATAAGCTGGAGGCTCGAAGCATCAGTCGGTGGTTAGCGCACGAGTGAAGCGAGTGCAAAAACGTAGACGAGCGATTCGAGCCGCAGGGGAATTATGCAATCACACGAGCTAGCAATCACCTATGCGCACGTGTATCGGACGCTATTTTTTGCAACGCCCGTCCAAAAAAGTTATGTTAGGAGCGGTGAACGAAAAATACGAATCTTAGAAGAAAAGATTTTTGAATATTGTAGACAATGTTTTTTGAAAAAAAAACTTTTTGTTAGTAAATTTCTGAAAATAAAAATTGTTGATAAAAAATATTTGAAACAAAAATTTTGTGAAAAAAATTGTTTGAAACAAAAATTCGGACAAGAAGATAGTAATAACGGCCAAAATGATAAATTTGAAAAAAATGATAAAAAAAAATTATTTAAACAAAAAGTGCCTTAAGTAAACCATCTTTAAACGTCGCATGAGCGAATATTGTTTCGCACAGAGCCAAAATGAGAGTAATAACGGTCAAAATGATAACCAAAACGGAAATAAAAATAAAAATTACCATGGTAAAAAACATATTTCAAACTCTATACCCATCCGTACCTTTCGGATTCCCTTTCTTACCTTTTCAAAACCAATATAAAAAAAACCAAAGGCTTAATTTCAAACCTGGAGTTCCACCTAGTTTCTAGCCTAGATTACAACTAAATTTTTAACCTAAATTCCCAAATAAT
>CAKNWW010239994.1:0-10657 GCA_932074435.1 Andricus kollari | reverse complement strand
ATACACTACCAAAGATAAAAAATGACAACAATAGTTTGTACATTTTAAAACTTGCATACAAAAATACAAACAATTAAAAAAATGTATTAAAAAAAATTAACTATAATTTTTACATTTTCTACATTTTTTTCATTTTCAGGGTTCCATAAGAAATTAAATTTTTCCGATATCAACTCAAATAAAAAATCGAAAAAACTGCATATTATGCAGATTGAGAAACAAAAATAACATTCACGATTTTTCCAAAACTCTGCGATTGAAAATATTTTAAATTTTATTTCGTCTCCGCCTAACCGCAAGATATTAATCAATTCATTAAAAATTGTATTCGCGTAAGTACTAGTCAAGGAAAGTAGAGACAACATAAGAACAGAAGAAGAAAAGAAAATGCTAAACGACTTTGAGGGAAGCAAGGAACTGTTTTATAAACGGGTGTTGATCAATATGAAGGGAGGAAAAAGTACAGAGATAGTCAGCATGAAAAATAGCAAAGGTGATATGCTATACAGGGTGTCCCAGACTCAAGTGTCCGGACTTATATAGCTATATTACCATTAAAAAAATAAAGAGAAAATTCCTTTTCCAAAAATAAGTTGAAGTTTTAGTTTTTGAGTTATTAAATGATTAAGCTGGAATAATCAGGAGCACGGTATAAACAGTCGTGCGTACATGAGCGTGAGTCCAGCGTAGTGTTGTTGAGCAAGGGGAGAACAGCAGTCACTACACTTCGTTGGACTCCCGTTCACGTACGCACGGCTGTTTATACCGCGCTCCTGATTGGTCCAGCTTAAACATTTAATAACTCAAAAACTAAAACTTCAACTGATTTTTGGAAAAGGAAGTTTAGATTTATTTTTTAAATTTGTATACAGTCATATAAGTCCGGACACTTGAGTCTGGGACACCCTGTATGATACTTACGGAATTCTAGATGCTTTGGGAGACTCTTTTAAGGAATGATTTGGAGGTGAAGCTATAGAGCACCACAACTGCGATATTGAACGCTATACATTAGAAAACCCAATTGTGAAAGTTTGTGCCTCTGAAGTTAGGGATATAACTAAGAACGTAAAAAATGGTAAGGCTGCTGGTGCAGACAATATTAGAGCTGAAATGCTTCAATACGGTGGCGACAAAATACCTCACAGGTTGTGCGAATTGATAAATTTATAATTTTTGAAATTAAATGGATTCAGAAAAATGATCTACTCCTTTCACTACACTGGGATTCGAACACCAGGTTAACTGATTTCCGGTCAGCTGCTCTAACCACTAAGCTACAGAGAGATCAGAGGAAGAATCCTTTTTCCGAAACACGCTTCATTTTGCAAGATGTAATATACAAATCAATTTTTAATAGACATCTGTATTATCATCGGAGATAGTAACGGACCGATCATAAGAAGAATTCATTAGAATTCAGAGAATTCATTCCAGTTGACCTGATGTTCGAATCCCAGTGGAGTGAAAGGAGTACATCTTTTTTCTGAATACATTTAATTTCAAAAATTTTTAATTTATAGCTCCATCTAGTCTGAGATGACGTTACAATATTTTCTGCATTAGAGGATATAACTTTGATAGTAGGAACGGACAAGCTGCAGTGGGATAGCTGTTGTTTAAAATGTAAAGAAGTTTTCTTAACAGTTTTACCTCAATCGGATTAATGGTTCAAAAATTAGGAATGGTTTAAATTGCAAGCGGCAATGTACGCTGTGCAGTTGACATACTGCACGATGACAAGATGTACAGATTGTACAGCCTGATTTGCTTTTCCTGTCTTATTTTCTTGTGCAGATTTCACATCGACGTTGAGTTTTGAATACAACTCTCTGAAAATGTTCGGATTGTCCTCAATAGGTACTGGCAGTCTCGAATTATTGACAAATATTGATGCACAGTAATTTCCTTCACGTTTAGGTACCTAAAATTAAGAAAGAAAAAGCATGGGGTGTAATCCACCCCACAGTGGCAAGTAAGGGTTAAAGTACAAAAAAATCAACATTAATTTGTCGGTATTCTGAAAATGAAGAAAGGAAAACAGTGAGATATTTTTAAAATACATCCAATTATTTTCATTAACCTTGCGGTTCAAACGAAGAATTTCTACCGAAGTAAACGATATTTCAACCATGCCGCGAAAAACCATCAAAGGAAAATGATAAATTTGCAACCAAAATCTGAATTGTTATATAGCTTTCCTTTTAACTGTCTGGTTAAAGAAATTGTTCGTCACAAAGCTCAATTTGTTTAAAAAATAAGTGAACGATAATTTGTCACAAATTACAACTAGATATTGTTACGTCACGGAGTTAATCGTGACGGTGAAAGGGTTGAAAATTAATTTATGTCTCTTCATAATTGAAAATAATATCCAAGACCCTCGAGCGGCTTACTTTTCTTTCTTATCTATTAAAGAAAAATGACAAAAAAAAAAATAGGATAATGAATTAGGATTTTTATATGTGCAAATTTGAAAAGGTCAATAATAATAGGTTAAATAATCAGTTATATTTTACGATAATTACTTACAGAACAATGTTGTTGTCATTCAAGATAATTAGTGTTAGGTTAAAACGGAGAAAAATAACCAATGTACATTTAGAAATATTTGTTAGTTTGAGAGAGACTGACGGTTCTTATCTCAAGTGAGCTTGACAGGAATTTATTACGTTATTCGGTATAAGCGTTTTCAGACTTTAAGGTTCTGCGAATGCCGAAAGGTTGAACCTACAAAACTACATATAGAAAATTTGAAGCCTAGTCTGCTCCTAAAGTAGGAGAGAAGATTCAAGTTTGAATTTCGAAAAGAGAGTGATTACTCCGACTCGAGAAATTCGCAAAGAACCCAAGAGACACACGAGGATCATCAACACCACTCTTGCAATCTGACCCAAGAGGGTGCAGACAATTAGGTGGAGGTGGTAGGAAAAAGGGTAGTAGTAAAAAGGGAGGCAAGGTGTCACGTATCGAGTAATTTTGCAGAGAGAGTCTTTGCTGGAAAACCCAAAATTAAGATTTTACGGCCTTGTTTGCTTGTGAGGGTCGGGGGCAACTGCGAACGACAAATTTCCCAATTCGAAAGGATCTTGGAACACCGTTAATCCTTCGAGTTTGGGCTGGCTTGTTATAAAATTTTATTGTCATGTTTTCAAATGAACTTTGTTTGAAAAAGTTGTTCGTCTTAACGTTTACCGCCCTCAATATTTTGGATAAAATAATCCTGAGTAATTTATAGGGTTTTTAAAAAACTACGCCTACGTCTGACTCAAGGATGGAAATAGATGAGAGGAAAGGATACGGGAAAAAGCCAGCAATCAGTGAAGAATGTTCTCGAATGTCCCAAAGATTCCCTGCGAATATTCTCCAGTACTTAGGGCCGGTTTCACCAACTCTGATTAAGATGTTAATCCTCGATTATTCTAATTTAATCAGTACCTTGCGTTCCACCATATTCTAAAGTATGAATAAAGATAGTTAATCACTGTTTAACTTAACCGCCCGATTTTGTTCGGTTAACGGAGTTAATCGGCGATTTACGCTGGTTGGGAGAACAGAACCAAAAATTGAAGTTTGCACTTGAGGATTTGCAGCAGGTTCAGAGCGAATGTGCATCATTTTTATAATAATTTTTATCATACCTACGGTTTTTTTATCAATATGTAGATGAAAAAAGCTGAAAAGCCAAAATATGTTTGATGAGGCAAATTGTGTTCCAATAACCTCACTTTTCTTATACTGGATGTCACATGACTTGGTTAATGTCGTCCGCTTGTACAGTGCGCGTGAAACCAACTTAAACGTTCTTCTTGCAGCGGCCAATCAGAATCGCCGTTACAAGAGAATATCAAAGTTACCACGAAAAGGTTATATGATTAGCTAATCAGAGTTAAAATGTCCATGATGGAACGCATGACAATTTAACCATGATTAAAGCCTCGATTAAAGAATAATCATGATTAGCTAATCATGTATTTAATCAGAGTTGGTAAAATCGGCCCTTAGACATTCTTTAAGCTATGATAGAAAATATTAATACGGCAAAATCGACAATGAAGTTGGAAGTTTGGGCGACACTTATATTATGAAACATACATACAGAGATAGAGAGAACATATCAAATGACACTGACATTATTAGTCGAAGCTAATATCCTCCTGCATCCCTCGTCCTAGGACATGTAAAGAAGGACGTGTTACCTCGAGACATCCCGGGAAGTAACAATATCATTCCTCGAATATTTCAGGAAGCAGGCAAATTTTCAAAAATTTATAAACTTCCATTTAAACATAATTTGTACCCCCTCCACTCTGACTCGGAAACTCCTTTGAATATAGATTTCCATACTCGGACATATAGCTGTAAAGAATTATATGGTTTATAATATTTTTAATTTGTTTAAATAATAAGTGATTAATTCATGCGAGAGAAATTGGAAACATTTTTATGGTAGTTAAAAATTTTATTATTTATATATGAAATACAAGTGTGGGCAATAAAATATAATACAATGAAATAAAAATATAGAATACCATAAATCAGAAGTCAAATATAGCGTTTAAATATGGTGCAATAGTACAGAATATTATAAAGTGATATTTAATAATAGTCACTCAAATCATAAAAAAGAAATTTAATTTATATGGTGTTTAACAATTATATATTTGAATATGTTACAATAAATATAATTGAAATGTAGTAGACAAATATGATACAATAACATATGACATAATACTATACAATCAAATATAATTACGATTTTATATACGATGACATATACGACGTCGTGTTTTTCAATGCGCAACTGGAACGTTTACGTCATCCACTTCTGCTCCTTCTGTCCTAGAAGGTAAGCAAGAGCGGGAAATTTACGCGAGATAACATCGTGCAACACTGTTCCTTGGAGTCAGGTCTCTAGCCGCGGATGACCTTACGCGGCATACGAAACAGTTGGAGATCAAGGTTTCACCTCTGGATACTGTTTTAGAGCTACCAATCTTTGTAGAATGTTATGAGGAACAGTGTTCAACGGACCAGATGAAGTGATCTCAGAAGAACAGCCTTTTGCATCCGGTTTGCGATGGAATGAGCCTGACGCTGACAAGCCGGAATCTTGTTGAGTTGGCTAAGAAATGAAGCTTTCATACCTCCAAGATAGCCGATTATGAGAACTACAAGATATTACCATCGGCTGGTGCCGAGAATTCAATCACGTAAATGGTCTTGGTCTTCAGATCTTGGAGGACAATATCAGGCTTCGTAGCACTGATGCGTTGAGTGGTGGAGAATGAGAAATTCCAGTAGATCTTGCACTGATCATTATCCACAATGGACTCGAGTTCCCCGTTGACGTATGGCAAGACGTTCGGTAAGAACTTCTTCCATTTTCTTTTTAAGTGCGCACACATTTTGATCGACATTAACTATGTGCTCTTCTAAAATCCTATCTTGGTGAACCGAATTTTCTTTTTGCATTTCTACTCGATCATGCATTCTTTTTACTTAAGAGGTTACAAAAGATCTGATTCTCTTTTCTGTATCGGCCTCAAATTCACGACGCTTAACTTTTTCTCTTTTCGCCATTCGTAATAAAGTATTTTGTGACAATACTGATTTGCTCACGTCTTTTTGTAATTTTTCAAGAGTGGCCATTAATTGATCCATCTCTGCAATTTCAGAATCATAATCGCTAAGATCAGAATTATTTTGCGCAATCGAATTATTTTTCGCGCCTAAATTATCTTGCGTCTCGCAATCATTTTGCGAATCTCTCTTTTCGAAAATATTCCCTAATTCACTCGTGTTAGTCTCCGCATTCTCAGGTACAGGACTAATTTGGTTCCGTGTATTATTAACTTCTGCATTATCATTTTCGTGTTCTGATTCTGTATCAGAAGGATCCAAAAATTGCTCAAAAACATGCTCTTTATTCATTTCAGAGAGATTATAATTTAAGCATTTCCGTATTCTTGACTCTGTTTACTTTATTATGTCATTCTTAATTTGAATGAGTTGACGCGGATACAATGGGTCACCTGTACCTCGTCTAGACTCAAGCGATTTATGACTCTCTATTATTCTCCCGAAATCGAATGCGCCGGACAGACATTGACCTTACGCAATCACTCTACTTTTATTTCCTCGAGTGTCCCACCAGGCAGGTATCAGTTGTAACATTATCGAATATTCTCTAAACCGGGGATCGCTTTTGTATTCATCAATATTCAAAATTTAATTATGCAGTTGGCCAATCTTAGTTAATGATCTTGATTTTACTAAAAATTTAATTAATTTTTAGTAATGGTAATGTTGCATTTCAAACTCATCTCAATGATTTTTATTTTCATCGAGATATTCGTTCAATTTGCGTTTACTCTTTCCTGTCCAGTAAATTGCAACCAACTATATAAGTTGATTCCAGTACTGATAGGATATTAAAAATTGCCCTAACCAGTTTATAACTAAATTTGGAAATTAAATAAAGAACAAATTAGTAAAACTAATTCTTACAGTAAAATTCACATTAAAATTTAAATAATTCTTTTACGATAAAAGTAACGGATTGTGAATTCACTCGAGGAAGAGATGATTGCATATTTTAATAATCAATTGAGTTCTATTTCATGAATCTCTCTCAAAACATCCATTTCAGGTTACTGCACATAATCATAAATTTAATTTTTATTGTGTATCCTCGCACAACGAGGTCCTTGTAATTAAACAAGGTGCAGGGTCGTTACGAATATGCACAATTTTTGACTTTATACAAATTTATTAACTAAATTGTTTGATTCTCCTTTATGAGTTTTTATTTCAAACTAATTATTCTAATATTTTTGATTTAATCTTGGTCGCACAACGAGGTCCTTATTAATAATAAGGTGCAGGGTCGTTACGAGTAGATTATCACTTTTCTTTAATTCTAAGCTTACTCGCTCAACAAGGTCCTAGTGGTTAAAGCAGGTGCAGGGTCGTTACGAGAAGCTACATGATTTCAATTTTTACACAAAATAAAAGAATTTTCCAATTCACCGTTAGCTCAAAATTTATTATCCTAGCATGCACAACAAGGTCCTTATAATTAAATAAGGTGCAGAGTCGTTACAGGCATCACACACACATTAAAGTTTTTTTTATACCCACAAACTCACTATTATTACTTTACTTCAAAAACAATGAATTACAATCATTTATAGCACTTGAAGGAGAATCTCAAGTAGGAAGCTTTCCTTCCCCAAGCTTACGATGCTATGTACTCAAAAGAAATACTCTATCTTCATTGACAAGTAGATCATGCAGACCAAGAGAGGCTTCTTCCTCGCAGAGGGTCGAGTAGGAAGTCCTTTGGTACCGATACCGGATCGATTTATAAAGTGCATTGGTCACACGTTACCCCCACTTATTAAGCAGATGGCGCGCGCAACCGATCGTATGATCGAGTGATTTCGTGAATCATCCCTTCGTTCTAGCTGCTTGCCCACTTTTGAGTCAGAGGCGTATTATTACAAATATTCGCCCGTAGCTTTATGATTTAATTCTAAATATGAAAATAAAACGGACCGTCTCAATGTATTCAGCGTATTCACCAAACCCAGAGACAGAAGCAACTAGATTTGAATGAAACTGGCATTATATATTCTGAGCAATTTAGCGACATAATATCTACTTTTATTGTGGACAATAGCAAAATAAGGTCACATCACAGCATCCTTTGGCTTTCCACATGATGACAACAAAGTTATTTTTGGTTGCACCATAGACGAAGTCGAACGTGGCTTCGATGAGGTTGATGTTCGTAGTTGTGACAGAACGATCACTAATACTGGCTAGAAGGTCGGAATCATTAACAAATTAGATGAATTAACAGAAAAAACTATGAAAAGGGCCTGTTGCATTTCAACAAACTGCCGTTCCGAGCTCACTTCACGCATATTGATGGCACTACCCACATTCTTACACAGGTCCCATAGGTTCAAAACTATTTGACTGTGAAATGCTTCCAGTGGTGTAATCTAATCCAATAAAATGTGACTTACCTTATCGCAGTGCAGAAGAGTTAAAAAAACGCAGTAAAGACCTGAGGTCCTATTTGAAATCCTCCCAAATCTCCCAAACTTCAAAGGGATTCTTTAAAACCGCCTGGAATTTTTGAAATCATGTGAAACTCTCTGATATATTTGAAAATCTCTTGAAATCTTCAAAATCATATAAAAATGCTAAATTTTTGTGAAATTAATAGAAATGTTATAAATTATCAGAAATTTGCTGTATCTATTGAAATCCTATGAAAACCTTTTGACATTTTGTGAAGTCCCTTGGAATCATTAAAAATACCTTATAACCTTTTAAATCCTATAAAATCCTTTAAAATTCTTATAAGGTTTGGGAAATTCATTGCAATATTATATTTGTTTAGGAATTGAGTCACTACTGATAGAAAGAAATATTCTGTGGTATTTTATATTTCAAATAAGATTTTTATTCAATCGCACAGTCGTTCATATAATTCATTAACATTGTTTTTCCAGTGCATGTGTTTAAGGTGTGGTTTTACAGTCGTGTAAATCGACCCCTGTTTTTGATGGTGTAGTGCACGGGGCTGTAAAAAAAAACTTTCATCAATTATGACAGAGCTAGCAATTATACGTATATGACAGTTCACGAAAAACATTTCATTGCCCATTAATAATTTACAAATACAAAACAAGATTAATGTGTCAAAGAGGTTTAGAAAATTGTAAAGCTACATCAAAAATATTTAGTTTAAGGCTTTGTCGGAATTGTTCATGTGGAGGATTTCCATTTAAAGTTGTTACGTAGTGATATGTCGAAACTCAAATATTAATCAGTATTAAATTAGTAATCTTAAAAGCTCCACTCATTTTAATCCTTTTAAATTCTTTTAACTTCTTTGAAAGTTTCTGAAATCCTCCGAATTCTCCAATATATCTGAATTCACTTAAATTCTCGGAATATTCTGACTTCCCTAAAAATCTTGAATATCCTGAATTCCTTGAATCTTCTCGATTCCTAAAATTTATTGAATTTTCTAATTCCCCTAAATTCCTTGAATACTCCAAATTCCGGAAATTCCGAGAATGCACTGTATTCTCTGAATTCTCTAAACTCTTTTAATTTCTTTAATTCCAAAAGTGTATTAAATCCCTTGAATTTTCTTCATATTCCCTAAATACTCTGATATCCCTGAAGTTCTCTGAATTCCCTAAAATCCTTAAATTTCTTAAATATTCTACAATTCCTTGCATATTTTGACGTTCCTGCATTTCTTGAATATTCTGAATTCCTTAAATTCCTTGAATTCCCGGAATTCCTTAAATATTCTGAATTTTCTACAATCCCTAACTTCCTTCAATTTTGTTGACTTCTTTGCATTATTGTAAAATCTTTAGAATTCAGGAAATTCCATGTTTTTGCAAATGTACATGGATTCAGGTAATTTAGATAATAGAGCGAATTCCAAGGTTTTCCAAATATTTCACAGAGGGAATTTAGACGATTTTATGAAATTCTGATAATTCAGAAATTTAGAGGAATTCGGACTTGCAACAAAATAAAACCATCTCCTTGAAATAATTTTTTTAACTGATTAAAATGTACAATTTAAAATTGGAATAATAGTAAGCTCGGTTTGTACTTGAATATTATTAATTGATAATTTATTATCAGAGAATATATATCTTTTTTGATTTTCGTGGATATCGTCTATTGCGGCGATTTCTCACTCTTTTAACAGCAATAAAATAATGTTGCCTGCCACAATTTGTTTTTGGCTTGAAAAAGAGCTTGGGTTTTTTTCGTTCAAGAACCTTAAGCATAAAAAGTAAAATTTAATTCCGAGATTCCGACCATGCTCGTGACCGAAAAGCACACATCCACCACCCACTCCCACCTCCTCGTGCGTTGGAATCTCAGCACACACATCCACCCACCCTCCCCTTCTCGTGTGCTGGAACTCCAGCACCACCCACTTTTCCCTCCTCGTGCGCTGGAACTCAGCACACATCCACCACCCACTCCCACCTCCTCGTGCCGCTGAATGAGTGAACGTGCATTTCAGCGTCACCTCTCCTGCGAAGGACGATCCCCCGCAGGACTACGTGCCGACGTCGAAGGACGAAATAGCGACAACAGCGCCTCCAGTCTCCGCAACACAACCACATTTGGGAACACCGTCCGAACCCAGCCTTGCCAAAGCAACCGATACCCCTCGAGCTGGCACAGGGCCTTGGCCGCCGACTTAACTTTATCGGACACCATCAGCCTAGGAATCGGTTCTCCCATCGTGCTGGCACCCTCTCCCACCCAGCGGCGCTCAGTCAAGGAGAGGCAAGGGTGACGAGACCATTACTTGGCTCAAAGAAGACGAAGCACCTCTGCCGGGAGTACTCCCACCCGTCGTCCGTTTCCACCCCGCGAATTGTTGGATCAACAGGCCCAACGCCCCCCTTGTCGCCCGTTGGTCTTGCCAAGGAGCTTGAACTCCACCCCCCGCAATCAACGGTAAACCGGCCAGTAGCATGATTCCTGCCACACGCAATAACCCCATCGGATTACGAACGAACACGTACGCTACCGAGCCGACCAAGTACGGTACCAAGTACCACGCGGGCCAAAAACCCTTATCGTCGGAATACCC
>CAKNWW010239972.1:0-13527 GCA_932074435.1 Andricus kollari | reverse complement strand
TTTTTTTTTTTGCTTTTTGTGCATACAAAAAATGATAAGTGTTCATATGGAAAAACTTTTAGATTTCCCATTCGTTAAGGACAAAATCCGGTGATAAATAGTGGTGATATGCAAGGTGGTTGTTAGTATTCGTCATACTCAAATGAAGTACCCCTTCATATGTCTCTCCTAATTCAACATTTCTCATCCTTAAAAAGTGCTTCATTTCTTGTATAATGGTAAACTCCCAATTGCGGCGTTTAAATTTTGCGTGTATGTCTTAATCGCTCCTTGCTCTTCGTTTTAGAATTGGTGGTCCTTGTAGGAATCATTTTCGTCTTGGATGGCATGTTTTTGAGAATAAGTTTGAAAATTGATGATTCCAACTGCTTGATTCCCGATTCTTTTGGAATTAAAGTCTTTGAGTTCCCTTTTTGGCCCCTTCGTACTTCCCGGATTATTTGAATGTAGGGATTATCTTTTTTTATTTTTCCAAATACGGTAATCAGTTTATATGGTTCTTTGAGAAGATCAGATTCGATCAAAAATTCCTGAAATATTTTCCCCTGTGGCACCGAGTCCCCAGGTCTACTTTCTCAATGAATTTGATCGTTGGTTTCATAGTGGTTACATGGTTTCCTGATAATGTAACCCATGGTGTGTTTGATGGGTACATTATCTTGTCTAGTTGGGTATCTTCAGGGATTTCTTCCGAGATTTTATTTAGAAGCTGAATTTCTATAGGTTTAGGTGTTTTCTTCAATGCTGCTTCCAATTTCTTACGTTTTTTATGTAGCTCTATTCCCCTTGGTCCGTATTTTGGTTTTGGATATCGAGAACTTCTTTGAATAGTGAGAAATGTTATCATCTTCCTTTTTTTTCCTTTGGCATCTCAATTCCCTTTCTTAGGGGTTGGTTGCATTTATTACAGGGTGTAGTGGATTGTTTTGTAGATCAATTTGTAATTCGATGAATTTGGTTTTTAGAAATTTCCCCTTCTCCGTCTTCTAAATTCATGATGGTGAAATCCTCAGAAATATCTGAGAACCTCTGTTTTCAACGATTTTTCAGTCGGAGAGATTTCTTTTCCCTTCAGTCATCTGTTAACAAACCGAGTGTCCTAATTCTAATTGGGATTTTGAAAGTAAAAAATATTCACATGGATCCTTTTCCCAATACAAAATGGCTTAATCTACTTGGGTATCTCCTATTCTTTAAAATAAATTCTCATTTTAAGAGAGTAAAAAAAATTAAAATAAATAAAAAAATTATATTTTCTTTCATTAAAGAAAAATACAGAACAAAAAAAAATGTCCAGGAGATCCTAAGCAGGTGCATTTTTTTCCGACATCTAGTGTGATGGTTTGATCATGCTTTATTATTAACGAGAAGGGCCAGTTATTTATTTTAATAAGAATATATATTACGTGTAGTGCATATATTTAATGCTTTAACCTAATTTATTTAAAGCGTAATTCGCTAGTGTAAGAGCTAGGAAAGTTTTTTGTAATTTTGGTTTTGTTTACCTCAATTGTCTTTTAATCCTAATTTTGTAGTAGGTAGTGAATTCTTTTGAATAAAATTATCCACTCGTTTCAAAAAACTTATTTAACAAAAACTTATCATTAATTTTCGATTTGTTTTGATTTAAAGGAGCCTAAATTTCTTTTCTCTGAGAATGCCGACTTCAAACTGATTTATTTCTGGTGTAGAATATTCTGTGAATGATCCCTTCTAGAAACAATCAATTGAACACGATTCAGAACGATTCACAGTTGTCAAAATTGCTATAGTTTTCAATCGTTCCTAATCGGTGCACCATTTGTTAATCGATTTCGATTATTTTCTATTGTGTATAGAGGTTATGTTTCCATTCCTAATGTTGCTAATTGTTTTCAATCGGGGCGGAAATTCTGGCGGCTACCGGCGTTTGTTTTCTCCGACGAAAAATAACCTAAAATAGAACCAATTTTCTTCGCGTCCTCGGGGTGTGTTGTACAATTTTTATATCTTTGTGGATAGTTTTTAAGTGTTTTTAAGATTATAAAGCGATTTAGATTGAGGGTTTTTGAAATACGGAACAATGTATTGTACTACTATAACCAGTGGCTAAAAGAAAGTCGACGCACAGTGAGGAAAAATGGACAAAATTCTGCCGACCTCACAATTCTCGATAGACCTCGGTAAATTCTTTTTTAAAATACGCGGGACAACTCAACCTAAATTTCCACTTGCGACTAGGCCATTCCTATATAATAATCCTGCGTAATACTATAACAAACGTCAAGTATTCTGCACGTTTATTGCGAAAGTCAGTAAAACAGGTATCCTCTCGAAAAATTAAGTCGATCAAAAACTCAGCAATAAGATTCCAGTATAATTTTACATTCTCAACACAAATTTGAAACTAGCTAACTCTGCGAACTGTCATTTATGGGTTAATTGTTAAGATTGGAAAGAAAGCCCACAAAACCCAAACCCACAAACGCAAACCCACAAACCCCAAGGCAAGCATGCAAACCCCAATTCCACAAACCCCAAGCCCGTAAATCACAAACCAGTTAGTAATCCTTGAATTATTTTTCTACAAATGTAGTACAATAACAATACAGTAATTTATCTAACTGCTGTCTTAATATTGGAATTGGACCCAGGCAAATCAATTAGTATATTTTTGTGTGTGCGAGAGAGAGAGCGAATTGGCGGTAAGTTATTAACGGAAAGACAAACAAGAAACAATTTCCCAACGTAATATGTTTGCTCTGAAAAGAGTAAATTGATTATGTCCTCGAGAAGGTAATAGTCAATAACGAGACCGAAGTTTTAAGAAAGCTGATTTATTTTCTGAATTCTCTCCCTGGGCTAGGCTCAGAGAGATGAGAGGCGTTAGTAAACTTCCGAAGGGGTCGGAAGGCAGAGTGAGGAACGGTGGTCGCAACGCGTTCTTTTAACGAGAAGAGCGTCAGCTGCCCCACTCCGCGGTCGGGTGATTTCTCCCACTCCGTAGGAAAATTGAGTAGAGGGAGCTTCGTCGCCGAGTCTCCCACTCTTCAAAAATGGTCCAATCAGGGAGCTCCTCGACGGGGATTGGCGCGCTGTCCCCTACAAGGCAACTGATTGGTCGAATATCTTGTATGCGCGAAAATTGTACCATTGCCTCATCTCTCTTGAGCCAGCATTACATAGTTGTCAAAATGTTCGGTTAATACCCTGGCGGACCGGCCGAACGCAATCATTACGCTATAGCGTAATGGTAAAGTAATGGTAAAGTAATGTTAAAGTAATATGGCATTATAATCATTGAAAGAAGCAAAACAAATTTGCAAACTGTTGAAACTATAACAATACGTTAAATGGTCATGCCGTAATTGCAACAAGTTGATTTTTCAGCGTTAAAAAATAAAAAAACAAAGTGGCTGTAAGTGAAGTCGGGCCCCTGCATATTGGCAACCTGCTTGAATCCCCCGTTATCAGACTGCAATGACAGACACATTATTTTTTCATTTTTTAACGCTGAAGAAGAAACTTGTTGCAATCACGGCATGATCATTTAACGTAAATTTTAACGTATTATTATAGTTTCAACAGTTTACATATTTGTTTTGCTTCCTTCAGTAATTATAATGCCATATTATTTTAACATTACTTTACCATTACTTTACCATTACGCTATAGCGTAATGATTGCGTTCGGCCGGTCCGCCAGGGTAATACTTTAAATAAGTGAAATCGTTTATTATGCAATATTAATTTATTTATAATATCCTGTTATATATATATAGTTTATATGTAGCTTAATACATATAAACTATATACTATATATATAATATAATTTAATAATATTATAATACGATTAATATTTTTAATATTAATTTAATTCTAACTATTAGATATCAAATTCCTATAAATTATGTGAGAGAATAAAATTAATCGTTGACATTAATTTTATTATAATATCGAAATCATACATATATTATATATATAGTTTATATGTAGCCTAATACATATACTCTATATATTATGATTTAATAATATTATAATGTAATCAATATTATTAACAGTGATTTGTCTATTTATGCTAATTCAATTTCTAAATACTAAACATTTAACTCCATTCAATTTAAGAATTCCCGGCTCGCGATTGGTGCGCTGTACCTGTTGCGCGGGGCGCGCGAACCAATCTTAAAATCGCAGTTCTATACATAAGTGTTATTAACTTTTAACTAGTACTAAAAGTTCAAAACATTCCCTCCAAACTTGCCATATCCAGACCTGCCTTATTTAATTTAATTATAAAACTTTTTCTCTAAGATACTGATAAGTGATCAGTTTATGAGCATCCTACGAGAAAATTCTAAATGTTGGAATTTGTGTGCTGCAAGGCAAGTCTGGGATGGCAATTTAGATGATAACCTGAGTAATGTGACTGGGACAAAGCGAGGCTCGTGGAGGTGAGATTTGGGAATTCAGATCGGTAGAACAGTTATTTGTGAGAATCACAAATAATGGTTCTTAAGATTCGGAATTCTCAGCTCTCCCTTTTCATATATTGAAGATGTATATCAGCTTTGTGGACTAGTATTTTATGGGCTTGGGGTTTGTGGGTTTGAAGTTTGTGGGCTTAATGTTTGTGAATTTGGGGTTTGTGGGCTTGGGGATTGTGGGTTAGTAGGTTATGGGTTTGTGGGCTTGGGTTTTTATGGGCTTGGGATTTATGATCTTGGGGTTTGTGGGTTTGAAGTTTGTGGGCTTGGGGTTTGTGAGTTTGGAGTTTGTGGGTTTGGGGTTTGTGGGCTTGGGGGTTGTGAGTTTGCAGTTGTATGTTATTATCAGTATTGCGTTTTTTACAGTATTAGATGCATTTAGGCTGTTTGTTGACCAATATTAACAATGAACCCATAAATGACAGATCGCAGACTTGTGCTACTTTCAAATTTGTGTTGAGAATACGAAATTATACTGGAATCTTATTGCTGAGTTTCTGATCACTTAATTTTTCAAAAGGATACCTGTTATACTGACTTTTGAAATAAACGCGCAGAATACTTGATTTTTTGTATAGTATTACGCAGGATTATTATATAGGAAGGGCCTGGTTGCAGGTGGAAATTTATATTGAGTTGTCCCGAGTATTAAAAAAAAAATTTACCGAGGTGTATCGAGAATTGTGAGGTAGGCAGAATTTTGTCCAGTTTTCCCCACTGTGCTACGAGAATTGGTAAGAAAATTGATAAGCAAAAATGATAAAAATGCAGAATTGCACCGAAATCGAGCTGAATTAACTAGCTGACATGTTTTTTAGGTAAATGAAAGGTAATAATACATTTTAAATTACTATATAGGAATCTTTAAAGTATAAAAAATTGGCATTTTTTGGGAATTTCGACATTCAAGATTTTTTTCTGTCACTACCCGGTTCGAGTATTTTTAATTTATTACTTTTAGAGAATATTCTTTTTATATGATATAAGATTAATTGTAATTAAATTACAAATTTTCTTATTCTAGACCCAATAATATGTTAAAACAAATTTATTTTTCTTTTATCAATTATAGGGGTTATTCCTCTATAAATAGCAAATACTTTCTAGGGGTGAAAGAATTTTTTAGCTTAAAATTTGTATTTATTAAAAATTGAAAATGAAGAAAATTTATGTTCAGACTTAATACGGTCAAGCACTCTCAGCTCGCGGAAATTTTACAAAACATTAATTTAATTTTTTTATTGGATCTATAACTTAATTCGTGTGGTTTGCTAAGAGATGGCATAACTTGATTATTATTCCATCGTTCCAAACATCCGACATGCGTTGGAAAGCTACTGTCGTTGCGCATCTTTTTCAGTATATGTCATTCATTTGAAGCGTAAGCAGCTATAATTTTTGTTCACTTAAAAATGTCGAACTTTTTGCCTGAAAAAGTGTTTTTGCGGGGAGTTCTCCTTCATTATTTTCATATGAAGAAAACTGCTGCCGAAAGTCATCGTATTTTGGTGGAAGTGTATGGTGAACATGCTCTAGCTGAGCGAACGTGCCAAAAGTGGTTTGGTCGATTTAAAAGTGGTGATTTTAGCTTGGAAGACGAAGAACGTTTTGGGCAGCCAAAAAAGTTTGAAGATGAAGAACTGGAAGCATTACTCGATGAAGATTGTTGCTAAACACAAGAAGATCTCGCAGAATCTTTGGGAGTCACTCAAGGAGCCATTTCAAAACGTTTAAAAGCAGCCGGATACATTGAAAAGCAAGGAAATTTGGTTCCACATGAACTCAAGCCGAGAGACGTTGAAAGGCGGTTTTGCATGTCAGAAATGCTGCTGGAACGCCACAAGACGAAGTCCTTTTTGCATCGGATTGATACTGGTGATGAAAAATGGATCCGTTACGACAACCCCAAGCGCAAAAAATCATATGTGCAACACGGCCAACTAGCCAAATCAACGGCAAAGTGGAATATCCATGGCGCGAAGGTAATGCTCTATATTTGGTAGGATCAGAAGAGTGTGGTTTATTATGACCTGCTAAAACCGGGTGAAACCATCAATGGAGAACGCTACCGAACACAATTAATCTGTTTGAAGAGAGCAATAGCCGAAAAACGCCTAGAATATGCGACCAGACACGAGGCAATAATTCTCCATCATGAGAACGCTCGGCCCCATGTTGCTATTCCGGTTAAGAACTATTTGGAAAACAGTGGATGGGAATTTTTACCCCACCCGCCTTATAGCCCAGACCTTGCCTTTTCGGACTACCATTTGTTCCGGTCGATGCAGAACGCCCTCACTAAAATACGGTTCACATCAGAACAGGGTATCAAAAATTGGCTTGATTCATTTTTGGTCGTCAAGCCGGCGCAGTTCTTTTGGGATGGAATCCACAAATTGCCAGAAAGATGGGAAAAAGTCATAGATTCAGATGAGCAATACTTCGAATAATACTATGGTATATTAATTATTATTATATAACATTATAAGTTTGGAAAAACCGCACGAATTAAGTTATAGACCCAATAATAAACATATTGCTTGCAATGTGTTGCTTGGGAAAAAGTAAATAAACGTTTTCAAATCATTCCCGCGAGACGAAAGTTCTGCCATCAAATTGCCACCTCATAACTTCAAAATCCTACTTCCGATTGGCCCGATTGGGAACGGTTGAAAGTTTGCAACACTCAATCGTTCCCAATCGTGCACACACGATTAAAAAACACGATTAGAAACAATTCGAATTTCTTTCTATCGTTCTGAATTGTTTTCAATAAATTATTTCTAGAAAAGATATTGGGAACATTTATCATGTATATTCAACTCTTGTGTTGCTCACCAGGAGTGATTTACCTTGCGCAATTTCTTCTCTTTATTTATGATTGCGATATATTATTGAACTTTCCGCGATTTGAGAAATGATACGCTAAAACTGATTCAGGTCAGTTAAATCTTCAATGATACATTTTCAAATCTTGAGTATGGTACACACCTTTTTCTTCTAATTCCCTAGGGTCCCATAGAATAAATGTCCTTGGTGTAACCTGTTTTTTTAATACGAAAGGTCCATCGTAAATGTGTAAAAATTTGGCTAGAATTTTATTATCTTTATCAGATTTATTTAATGATTTTAGGAGAATCTGAACGCCTTCTTTAAATTCAATTATTTTATGAGTTTTATTGAACGCTTCGGCACGGTTTTTACCCTTTTTTAAGATATTATCGTGTACCATCTCGATTTTTCGTTCATATTCTGGATCAGGTGGTTCTATCGGTGTAAATTCGGTTGTATCATTATGTGTCTCGTTCATGCATGATTCTATTATGCGAACCCATTTCCACCATGCGCTGTGGTTTTCTTTAATCAAGGATGGGAAGAATCTTGAAAGTTCTCTATGCATTCTTTTTACTATGTTACTTTGGGGGTGACGAATTGAAGAGCAAACTACCTGTATATCTTCTTCTTTTAGTTTATTTTTCCATATATCTGGCGTAAATTGTGTTCCGTGATCAGTGATTATCTCATTCGGCTTCCCATATTTTGGAATATGATCATTGAAAATTTTATTAATTGCTGCTTTAGTTGTCATGCTTCTCAAAGGATATAAACATAGGAATTTACTAAACTCATCGATTGTCAATAATATGTATTTAAATCCCCCTTTTGATGAAGGTAAGGGGCCATAAAAATCAGTCGATAAGATTTCTCCCGGTTTTGTAGGTGTATAGTTTTTTCATTTCCGCGTAGCTCGTTTGATTTGTTACCTTGTTTTTCTGACATGATTCACAACTCGATAATCTTTGTCCAATGGTTTTTCCTAAACTCGGATACTAGAAGTATCCGTGTAGCATTCTAAATACTTTTTGAGGACCTATATGAACATAAAGCTCATGACATTCGTCTATAACATCATTGATAATGGTTTTAGTTAAATAAAGTTTATTTCTACCCCCAGAATTGAAGTATACAAGTTCTCTATGTGCTTCAAATCTTTTAGTTTTACCCTTATTCATTGCCTTTACGCATTGTTGCAAGATAGGGTCCTCTTTTTGCTCTTTAGCAATATTTTTGAAGCGATTCCGTAATTCAGAGGAGTGTCGCTTTGCCAAAGTGTTAAGAAAAATTTTCCCTTCATTAGTATTAAATCAAATGGGTATCCTAATTCTGTTGACGGAATTCTACTTAGAGTACCGGCTATTATATTTTGTCCCCTTAGAAATATTCTATTGTAAAACGATAGTCTTGTATCGATAAGATCCATCGTGTTAATCTGCCACTAATTAATTTACACGTTTTTAGAAAAGGTTAACGCTTTATGATCCGTTCGAATTATCAATCCAGCGCCTAACACGTATGATCTAAATTTCATTAGGGCCTTTAAATAGCTAATAACTCCTTTTCTGTCGTAGAATACGATAATTCGGATCCCTTCAAAGTGCGACTAGCAAATGAAATGGGTGCGTGCTCTTTATTTACATCGATTTGATGGAATGGATATGTTAGAATGGCAAATTCGTAAAATAACGCTGTGACTTTCTTGAATGCATCGTCCGTTTCTAAATCCTAAGTCCATTTAGCCCCTATGCGCAATAAATTCAAACGCGGTGCTATTTCTTGTGCGTGTTCTCTAGTAAACTTTGTATAAAAATTGATTACACCCAAATATCCACGTAGTTCTTTTAAATTCCAAAGTTTTGGAAAATCATGAAACGCTTTAATTTTGTCAGGGTCTGGTTCAATTTCAAGTGGCGTAAATATATGGCCCAAAAATTTGACTCCTGATCGGAAAAAATGTGATTTTTCAAAATTTATTGTTATATTATGATCTTCTAGACGTTGGAATAATAATTCCTAATGTTCTAGATGCTGTGATGTACTTAGTGAGGTACATAACATATCATCAATAAAAGTAATAACAAAGTGTCCTAATCCATTTAGAACAAAGTCCAAGCCTCTAACTAACGCAGCTGTGCTTGTTTTTAAACCAAAAGGTGTGACACAGAATTCATAAGACTTTCCCTCATACAAGAAAGCTGTGTATTTCATAGATTCTGGATGCAATGATACTTGCCAAAAGCTACTAGTTAAGTCCAAAGTTGACATTACTTGGGTTGCTGCACAGCTTTGAAATAAAACTTCAGTTGGCTCTGCGCATTCGTAATCATTTACCATAATTTCCTAGCGTCTAAACAAAGTCTTATGGTACCATCCTTTTTAATTTTGACCACTAATGGATTTATATACGCGCCATTTGACCTTTAAAGGATTCCCATTTCTATAAGCTTTTTAATTTCATTTGCTACTTTGTCGCAAACGAACATATCGAGATCCTACCTGGCATTTGATAAAGGAAAATGCGACATATTTTCTCTAATTTGTTTATCAGTTAATGCATATTCATCCTGGGCATTATCACAAGTTTCAATTGTATTAATTTCCTTTATAATGTTTGGAAGATTTTCTTCAGGTTCTAAATATTTCCCTAAAAATTCTATGTATCTTTCTTTTTGGACATTTTCCGCATCCATTATTATGCGAATTCTTTTTATATCTTCTTCTAACACATAAGATCCTTCTCAGTCGCCTATTGTTTTAAAATATTATGTTTATTTGCATAAAAGGTCTCGAAAATACAAGTTACTTCGCCACCTGTATCTATTAATGCATTTATTTCCATGTCCTCGAGATTTAAAATCATTATTGGACATTTATCTAATTCTTTATCTACCATATTATCATCGTTTTTCAAAAGTTTACCCCTCATATCTAAAGGTAGACGATTTTTTAAATATTGTGACCCCGGATTTGCGTCTATCGTTTTACTCTCTAATGACCCGAGGCATTTGCGTTTCCCCGATTAAAATAAAATTCATTCGCGTCTCTAGACGAGGTAACTTGATTTCCATAATTAGGACAGAATTTTTCTGAGATGTATTTCTATTGTTTTGATCGCGGTGGTTATAATTATTTTGAAAACCACTTGCCTGTTGATAACGCCCTTGAGATTGAAAATTATGCGGGGCTTTATTTCGATCATCATAATCCGGATATGAACCAAGATTTTGCGAATTTTCGTAATCAAAATTTGAACGATTTTGATTGTTAAAAGAATTATTTCACTGATTAACGCTGTTGTTTGGATTAAAATATCCTTTATTTTGATAATTCTGACGTGAATAATTGTTATATGCCCGTCCTGAATAATAATTATTTCCAGATCCATTATTATCCTGTCTCATGTATTGATCATTATTTCGATAACGAGGTGGATAACTTGATTCAAAGCGAGAATGATTGAAATCTTCATTCTCATGATCTAGCAACGCTTCTTGATTTTGATAGGAATTTTGGAAATTAATTTCACCTCCCCTATCCCGGTAAGAAGGCTTGAATAGAATAGAATTAAAAATGTAAGATTTCAGCGTGAAAGTAGAGATAATCCTATTATTTTTAATACCTGATTTTCCCTTCAGGCTTCAATGTTCAAGAAAGTAATAAGTGGCTCAGAAATGTAATTTTCGTCTATTCACATAGAGTTAATGACTCTCCTTCCTATTCCAAAAAGAAGGTTAGATATGAAGTGTGTTCAATTCAGTTTAATTCATTCGCGAAATGTGTACATTGAATTTTCTGAATTACCGCTTTTTGAATTCAAGTTAGGAAGCGTCTATTACAGTGAATTCAAGTTTTTACATTGCGGAGAGATGTGGCTTCAATTTAAGAAATCTGAATTGATTTGATATGAAACGTATTACCCTCAATTCCAAATGGTAAAACTGAATTGAATGAAATAGAATTTGTGATACCGAGATACCAAAAAGAATTTATTCTCAAAACATTAATTAACTTTAATAATTAATTAAATAATTAATTAAAAAAAACTTTAAATTAAGTATTTAATTAATTGATTTTTTCCTTGTCCTTTTACTGCTTTTGGTATTAGATAGGTAGAAAATTATATTTTTCAAACTGTATTGAAACGTATAGCAGTTGCTTCTTTCTAATTACTGTTTCTGGTTTAAGAGAACGAAGGGAAAATCAGGTATTAACATGAATTAAAATTTTCAATCCTATTCTATTCAAGCCTTCTTACCAGGATTGGTTCTCATATTTCGATTATCGCGATTGAATCTGCCAAAATCATTTTGCTGGTAAACGCTATTTTTATGTGTACATAACCTCCCATACAATTTATTGAGCCTGCTTGATCAAAAATTTCTAATAGTTCAATAAATTTATCAAAAATTTTAATATCGCGGATTAGATATGCGATTCGAATTTCTTCTGAAAAATGTCTTGACAATCTAGAGACAATTTCACACTCAGATGGAGTTGGTATTAAATCTTTAGCGTTATTTATCACTTTAATGGCATATGCCGATTTTGATCATTTTCCTTGATAGAAACCATATTGAAGATCAGTACTAATTTGAAAACGAATACTATAATTCCATAATTTTGAAATGAATTTTTCCCTGAACGTGAACTCATTTTCACCTGGAGTAGCTACAAGGTTCCACCATTCTCTACCGGATAATTTTTAAGCCAAGGGATTTTAATATTTGTACCACCCATATTCCTATTCATTCTCTTTTCTAGTAAATCATGGTGGTATTCAGTATTTTAAAAACGCTTCCGATGGTTAATATTTGTAACAATAAGTTCTGCCTGTTAGGTAAGAACTTCTTCAGTTTTCTTTTTAGGCGTACATACATTTTGCTCGACAATAATTCAATTCTCGACCGATGTTCAATTTTTTGGTTTAGAATTGATCAGCTATAGTTGCACAAGAGTGTCAATCGATTAGATTTTTTAATTTTTGCCATTTTCTATTTTTTATATAAATAAACAACGCGCGAAAATGAGACATTTTTTAATTATTATTTTTTGTCTTCAAATCAATAACTTAATTGACCCGCCGGATGCAAGAACCAGCCCGACGCTCGAAAACGCGTAAATGTATTGTCTGATCGTCTCAGAAAAAGAAAATTTTCAAAATCAAAAAATCAATTTTTTGAAAATGTAGAATTGTAGAGAATGAGGATATGAAACTTTTTCCTATTAGACTTTTTGTTGGTAAACGTTTATTTTTAATAATAAAAACGAAATAATGAAAAAAAGTTTCTCCCTGATTTAATTAAGTTTTAAAACTTAAATCGTTCTAACTCGGTCAGATATTATTGAAATGAGTTCATATTTGCAGAAAATATTCAAAATACTCTAGCGATGCCTAGGAAATCTTAAAAAAGTTAATAATCGCTTATTGTTAATTAATGTTTAATTGCACAGTGAGGTCAATCGATAATTGTGTTTTCTTAGGTTCGTCGGTAAAAAGTATCTACGTAACTTCGACTTTCGAAAAACTTCCAGCGAGTGATTTGTTCAGCAATGTTGAATGAAGTTTTTTGGAAAATCTCATATCGATTCGTTAAAAATGTACTGAGATATTCAGATTTGGAAAAAGTACTCGACGTCTGCCCGCGCTGTTAGCTAATACGTCGCGAGGACTGCTCTGTCAGGCAGCGTTCTCGGAGTTCAGTTTGGATTTTTTGTTAATATTTTGAAAAGAGGTAGGAGAGAAATTAGTATAATATATGTATAATAAAAGAAAAAGCTATTTTAAAGACTATTGAGTAGTCCTCGTGTGCACGATGCTGATGTTTACTAGGCAATAAAGAAAATAGAAAAATTGGTAAGTTGTTGAATGACCACCAAATGACCTCCAGCTTATGTTATCTTAAAAGCAGCCAAAACAATGAATTTTACGTTAAAATAAAAAAGATCATTGTAGTTTTCACATAAAAAGTGTTCACCTGGTGCAACTTTATTTTATTACAGTTAAAGTAATAATTAAAATTAAGTTTCTAATTTAATTTTCACATTTTTGTAATGGAAAATGAATCGGAGGGTCCTTCCCAAGGAAGAAAACGAGCAAGGTTTGAAGAAACTTGGGATAGAAATATTAAGAAAAAATGTCAAAATGAAGTACGTATAGTATGTTTATATTTTTTGTTCCTTTTAACAGTTTAAGGGCATGGATACTTTACAATAAGAGCAATTTAGAG
>CAKNWW010239929.1:0-10861 GCA_932074435.1 Andricus kollari | reverse complement strand
TGTCCCATCCACGCAGGAACGACGTACATCTACAGACATAATGCGGCCCTAAGAGTCCTTTATTATCATCTTTGTCGCTCTTATGGTGTTGGCCTTGACCCTGCCCTGCCGAACGCTCCGAGGGAGATAGAGTCAGGGTCAATCTCCTCAAATCCAGTCCTTATCCTCATATACTCTGCATACTGTTGACTCAGATTGTCATCCTCTTGACTTGATCTGAAGTCTTTAGCATTATTTGTCATCTGTTCCAGGATTTTGAAACATTCTCAATTAGTATGAGTTTAACACAATTTTTTGTTGTTTTACTTTCTACTCAATTTTGTGATGAACTCTTAATTTTAATTTACTTGACAATTTCCATTTTACTCGGAATTTTCTCTCTCATTCATTAACTCTTCCTCCTAAGTCAGGACCAGGTACTTCTTAAATTTACCAAAAGAGTAATGTTTCGTGCTTCTGAACTAACAGAGCCGCACTGCAACCATATTAATCCGAAACGACAAATCATGTTCTCTGACCATGCGGAGCCCACATGCACACCACTAGCTGATGATTGTCCCCGAGTATTACCACGAAAGTCAGTCAGTTTTTGGTTACGCAAGCACATGTATGGGTCACGGCTTCGATACTACTAATCTCCCTAGTCAATGAACATACTAATTACCGAACCCAAGCTTTCATCTGAACCTTGACCCCAGAACATTATGAATTTGCTCGATAAAAAATTTACTCGTTTTGAATCTATGCAGTAAATGAAACCTCCCCCAAAAGCCAGCAGTCCAAGTCTGACCGCAAGGCAAGTCAGAGAGGGACACCAAGCTCCGGAAAAAATTTCCGATCTACTTTTACCAGAAGATATCATAAAACTCAATTCATTGAGAGCAATTATTCATATAAAACTTTGACTGAGCACCATATCTCTTATTTCACCTCATAATTGCAATAATAATTAACTTTCAATTCTTTAAATTTTAATGCCTCTTAATTTCAAGATCTCCTTAATCTTGAATTCTATTACATTTTATTTACAATTTTTATTTTATTTTTTTATTATTTTTTTATAAAATCAGTTTCTCGGAATGACTCTGAAAACTGAAACATTTAAATTTTCAGTATATACTCAAAGACTCTAGTTCCTAAATTTTATCTTCAAGAAATGAGAGATTTTTTTTTATCAACCACGCCTCGATTTACTCTTAACTCTTTTACTCGGAATATTAATTAAATTCAAAAGACACGGTAGCAAATGTTAACCCCATTTTTCCATTTTCGCGAAAGAAAAGAAAAAAAACATAGCATGTGAGGGACTAAGGACGTTCCCCAAACTACGTACCGGCGCGGAGATATCCGGAGAAATCGTCAAAACTCCCTCCATTTTGTGCAAACGCAAGCGATACGGTTGCTCGCCAAAAAAAAAAAACAACGACCATCGAGTGCTTCGCTGCGCATGAACTCAAGGAGTCAGTGCGCGCGCGAGAGAGACCCCGGCTTACCCGAACGCAAGGCGCAGGAGCTCGCCACGAGGCCCGCCGCCATGCACACACACGCGCGAGAAAGAGATAGAACGATGCAGCGTCGCACAAACTACCTTTTACCTTCGCGACTTCTCGCACACGGGTAGGCCCCGATCTACGTCTCGCGAAACCTCTGCGATGCTAAAAAAATATCTAGCCGCGAACAGACACCGGGCCTGTCGTATCAACAAAGCCCTTCGCTGCCCGCTCACACGCGGACCCGCATACCATGCACGCGCCAGCAAGCCCCGCTCGGTCACTGCCTGCACCCGATTGACGCCCGATTCTCGGAACCCCGGTCTCGCCAGGCCTGCGACAGCAGCTCACTCGTTTTTAGTTTGTCCGACGCAACCTCTGAGCTTTATACCGCCGGAAGAAACTCCCTCTTTACACAAAGAAATCAACTTACTTTGCAGATCTCTGAAGAGCTGTTCACCTAAACCTCTGAAGAGTTGTTCATCTAAACCTCTGAAGAGCTGTTCATCAGGCCGTCTGGAACGCAGAAACAAAGCACGCTGCACATGTTCGAACTCGATGCCGGCATCCTCCTGATCAGCAATCCTCTGCACTCCTCACAGTTTTGCCTCTTTTTAGTAGACAAAGCCACGCACTCTTGTCCGTAAACGAAACTAAGCACTTTTGTCCGTAGGCGAAAACACACACTTTTCCGTAGACGAAACCACGCACTCTTCTACCATGTAGGAGTGGTTCCGCTGAGGTTCGAACACACTCCTTGTTCAATATATTTTAGAGGTTTTTATGCGGTTGGTTTAATAACTTTTACACTGACCCACGATTACATATGGGCACTCTGAAGCTCTTTATTTAAACTCATAAGCACTCGGAATACTTATAAACGTTATCACATTTAGAGAGCGATCCATTCGCGTCACCTGTTGAAGACAGGCAGACAAGGCGCATTCTTTGATTCAAAGAAATAATTTCCTTATTTCAAATTAATGACTCTGAAGAAGTTATTTCTCTTATTTAACTTAGTAATTTTGTTGAGTCAACAGAATTTTGTTTTAAATAAAGAAAATCACATAAACAAATAATTTTTTTAGATGGAAGAAAATGCGTGACGTCATTTATTAACATCAAAGAAATTTTCTTTTAATATAAATATATTTATTTGTTGAATCAGAAAAACGTAGTCAAAAAAATGTTTTCTTTAATTTAATTATAACTTTTTTCTGGGTGAAGCGATGACGATTGCTTGATCAAGTATCCCGAAAAAAATCTTATGGGCCATCGCCGTGTACCTCGAATTACCGAATAAGAATGGCATAGCTTGTCAAAAAGTATGCAATCGAAGGTAAAATGCGATCCTATTTGAATTTTATACAATATTGCAAAAGTAATTAACGAGAAAGAAGATGCAAAATTATTAGCTCGATCATTCCTGAGACTGCGTTTTTTCTACTGCGGCTGCACCTGCAACGTTGCCTCCAAACGCCATCGATAAGAAGAGATCTATTCGAAAGTAATAAACTTATATTAAAGGGCGATTTATCTGATGATCTCTTTCATAAAGATTTCCTTGTATTGAAGAGGTGAATCAGATGTGGCTTATGTTTACGTGAAGATGATAATAAGACCAAGTTATTGTGTCCGTCCTGCAGCTATGTGCGATTTGCATCGCGCACACTTCTGCAACGACTGTGCTAGCACGGATGAATGATAAAAACGTAAGAATACTATGTTAACTTCAAGTCAGTACATTTTTCAAGCATCGCAACAATTCTCATTATTTTAATAAATCTGTTTATAATTATATGCAAGTGACACTTAGTCACGTATGTAAAAAATACCATTTTTCAGTCTTGGGAATAAATATACTTTTTGAAAAAATAAACTAATCCATTTTATCCATCATTTTTCATATCTTCTCAACTTCAAACCCTTGCAAAAGATTTGTCTTGGAACTTAAAAATATAAATTTGGCACCGTAAAAAGCGAAACAGTCACTTTTTTCATTTAAGGTCAAATGCAGTGAAATTTTTTACGTATTTACGAAATTTTTCGCAGAATGAATTATACTGTAAGAAAGTTTAACTCTTGAAATTCAAACAAGGTCTCTTGTGTCTTTTTAAAATAAAGTTAAGTTTTTGCCATATTTCAATTGCAAAATTGGTTGGGGTCACTCTGACCCCAAATGCCAACTACGTAATTCTAGGGAAATGTGCCAACTAGGGGTTAAGGATACAAAATACTAGAATTGCTCGAATTCAGCTGCATACTAAATTAAAAGTGTAAAGTGTTTCTTGTAACCGTGACGGTAAAAACTGCTCTTAATGAGGGTGTGAAAATGACAAAATCACTTAGAATTTCGTAAATGTCACAGTGAAGTTAAGGTGAATTTAACAATAATCCTTTAGTAAATTAAACCTTTATTCCCTAGTATTAAATAATGGCAGATATGTAAAATCCACTGAACCGAGATTACAATAGTGTTGCAGTGAACATTGCAGAAGGTTAGGTACATGCTACTGATCCGATTATATGGCTTAGCTCGCCCTCAAAGTCGTATCAACACAACCTATCCGCGCGGACCACCGGATGAATTCATGACGCCATCGGCAATGGATGGATTGTATCACCTAAAAAACATTTATTTTTGACATTTCTGTGACAGTCGTCACATTACTCCATATTCCCACTAAGCAACGAAGGAGTTTTATAATAAATAACACCATTTTGCATCAATTATAATAAAGACGTGTTTGTGTTCCGCACCTGTTTCAGCTGCCTTGCATGGACATGAGGTAAATGCGAGAGCTTTTTTCTTGTGAGCGCGATGGCATGGACGCATATTCAGAAGTCGTTACCCAGGTCGCCACCTCAGTTACAAATGCATTCCGGGATTCTTGTACAGATCGCAACTCGTGAGATAGTGTAGTGACTAAGATAATCGACTTGCGTGCTTAGGTTTATGCGTTCGAATCCCCCCGCCCGTTGCGTGCGAAATTTTAATTGTATTATAAGCGTTGTAACTTACAAATACCGATCAATTATGAGTATGTCCGAAAATATATCTATGAATTAACCGTGCGTTTATTTATTAATTATTTTTTAGCAATATTTTTTTACAATTTATAGTTCCATCTAAACTATAGTCTATGCCGTTAACGTAAGTTAGGTCTGTTTATATTATCCATCAAAGTGAAATGATAATTCGTAATTGCAGCATGTGCTTCCAAGAAAGACGAGGACGATCCCATGAAAAAAGGCACCCCGCTGGTTTTTCACACTTGCTTTCCAATAGAAAAAACTGACTTGCATTATCGCAATTTGGACGAAGACAAGAATAAGCACATACTTCTTTCAAATTGTAAATAATTACAGATAGTTCAACTAACTATCTCCAATTTCAATCACTTCATTATCTTCATTAGAACTGAAGATAGTTCAGTTGCATACATATGTACAAAAAACGAACAATTTTTAACATTTTTCAAATTTTTTAACGGCAATTTGTTGAGAAATGTTTAAAGTACCACCATGAATTTTTTCAGCTTTTTCATATTATTTTTTCAATAAAAAACTACGCTCCAAAGTTCACTGTTCTTAAAAGCTGTCAAATTTCCTTACTTTTTAGTAGTTTTTCAAGTCTGTAAGCTGCAAAACATTTTTTAGGATATTCTATTTTGGCTCATTAACGTAGAACATTTCCACCTTTAAAATAAACCATCATTCATTGAGCTAGCATTTTTTCTTCACATACTTTTTCATCGTCAAAGCCAGAGGACTCGAATTTTCTCGCCGATAGTAGTAACCATCAATGATGATAGGCATATTCAGTTTCCTATAATTATAAGATTGACTGAACTGCCGTGTTGTCCATATACGTACTTGGAAGATCAGTAGATTATACTTGGTTTTAAGTAAAATATAAGGTTCTTTTTTCTCCTTGTATAAGTAGCAATCACTCTAGTGAGGGCGCTAGCGCAACATGTTCTCTTATCAGGCACGGAAAAGTGCGAGTGAGACAGCTTTTAAAAATTAAGTATGTTTATCTGCAAACATTTTTGGAGCTTTCAAGTAAAATGTATGTGAAAAAGGTTTCCATATAGTATTTAATACTTTTATTTAAGTGAATGCCTAGAGTTACATAAGATTGCGGTAATAAAAAAATGTCATTCTATACTTACCACTTTTATAACGCACTCCTTAAATTACCGCAATCTTATGTGACTAAGACATTCATTTAAGTAAAAGTATTCATTATTTTATACACCTTTTATACATTCATATTACTTGTCAGCTCAAAAATCTTTTGCCGGTTGTAAAAGGAAACAAACTCGCATAACCTGGTATACATATTTTATTTTCAGAAGCTGTCTTATTCTCACATTTGCGTGCGTGAGAAGACGACACATCGCGCTTGCGCACTGAGTAAAGAGTGATTACTACTCACAGGCCGACCACTTACGGTGCTATGGTCCATGCCAAATCACATGCACAGAAATTGGTGTCCTTATTATTCATTAGAAAGCATGCACGTCTATACGGGGGATATTACAATTCTGATCCAAATATTTTAAAGACTAAAAAAGCATTGCAAATCACGATGAACAATTCAAAATCTCTCAAGTAAACTACAAACGGTTATAAAACACAAAACTTTAGATTCTTTTACTTTTGAAAATTCGTGGATCGCGGGATTCGCAGGATTTCAGTAGTGAAAAGCCCCGCATATTATTTTTGATTATATCTATCGATTTCGCGTCCTATGCGCATTTTACATTAAAACATGTTCGAATTATTTATAAATAATTTATCTTAATTATTATTTTCAAATTTTCTATATTATTTCGGTATGTTGACGATGTTTACTAACTTTTTTGCTGCAGAGCCACTTGTTTCGGCAGTATTTTCTAATTCACATTATGAAAAAAAATCACTTCATCATGAATAAATTCAGTTATAGTAAGTTTTCTGATAGAGATTTAATGTATTCCGCCATGATTAAACATTCACACTTTTAACAGCGTCGTTTCAAATAATATTTTTAATATTATTTTTGCAAACTCCACCTTGAAAGTAAGGACTTCTATGCCTCTAAATAATGTGCAAAGTTCTTTAATCCAGCAGATTGTGTGAGAATAATATTGGCACATGCGCACTTTGAAAAAGCATGTATTAAACGAACCGACTTTGCACCCCAGCAAAATAAAAATATTCTTAACAATTCTTTTAAAAAAATTATACACAAATTTAGCATAAAGAAGAATACGGCATCGGGGTGAAAAAGAAGTGCTAAATAATTTTCTCGGACGGTTGTTACAAAAAATAGCGTGTGATACACGTGCGCACAGTCGCAGATGCACACACTTTTGTAATTGCAGAATTTGCCTTTAGCTCTTCATACTCGACGGCAATCGCAAAGTGCGGTACTTTACCAGCCTCTGACGTCACGCGCCATATTAGCACTCACAACCTGTTCTCAAATATTAAAACAGGTGGTTTTCATTGATTATTGTAACTATGAAGTCAATTCAAGTAGAATACGTTATTTTGGTCATAAGGTCCATTAAAATTAATAGTGGATTCAGTTGTCAAGAATCATGCTTTATTCGTCAAGTTTCTTAAAAAAAACCAACGTACGTTTCGACCTTGTTGCAGGCCTTCTTCAAGGTGATATATGTCCTGTAATGATATTAAGACATTTCAATTTTAACAATTTTTTTGAAACCTCAAAATTTAGAGGCTCCAATATGGTTTATTACTACATTTTTAATCAATAAAAGAACAATCAGATGTTTTGATATGGAAGGACAAACATGGACAAACATGATTCTTGACAACTGAATCCACTATTAATTTTAATGGACCGTATGACCAAAATAACGTATTCTACTTGAATTGACTTCATGATTGATTAAAACGGTCGAAGAAAATTTCACAGTGTGGATAATATTCCAATCACTGAACATAGATGATTATTGTAATTATTCAAACAGGTCAAAATAAATTTGGACCACAAATTTTAAATTTCAAATACTGATATATACTTTGTAAAAATATGTTTTTAAATAAAAAAAATGGTCAAAAATGACTCTATTTTCCTTAAGCGATGTTTTCAATCAGATAACATCAAATGACTGACAATATAATTGAAAGAAAATTGAGAGAAAATGTTATTTCTTCCTGCCTTTAACTGTGCAAATTAGGAAAATTGTACAATTTGTTTATCAAATATACATATAATATCTAATAACAAATCTTCATTAATAGAAATAACTGGAAACATAATTTAGGGAAACATTCGACAAAAAATCAGTTCCTTCTGTCTTTAAGTGTCTACATTAGGCAATAGTTTATATAATTTGCTTATAAAATCAAAAAAATAATATCGAATGACAAACTTGAATGACTAAATATCATTGGTAGCATAATTCAAGGACAATTAGGATAAAAAGCGATTTTTTTACCTGTAATTGTCCGCAGTATTCATTTGTTTACATAATATGTTTATAAGGTTAACCAATGATATCGAATGATAAATTTTAATGATTATATTCGCCTTGAAGGTAACAGTGAGTTATTGTAATGCCGAAATATACTTCACAAATGAACAGTACATAATGCTTACAATCTGTTAATATAATTTGTTTATGCCAATTAACTTTATATGTTACTTAATCTTATAATCTTTACTGTACTTAATATTTTATGAGTTCATTTTTCTTCCGTCACGCACCCCTGTTACATTAAATCCAATAGATCTTAAGTATATGACAAATCATTACGTGAAGATAAAATCATTTGTATTGACATAGAAGTTTACAAGCAATAAATTCAAAAATCGGTTCACACATGTCTGTTTCAAATGTAATGCTTACTTTTTCTTAAAAGAAAATGCAAAATTGTTCGAGAAATTGCATTCTAAAAGCTATTTTGAATTAGATTTTACAATTCCATCCCACTGTGGGCGGTATCGAATCTAAACATTTCTTTGTGTAAATTTTTTTAATCAATATGTTAAAAAATGATTAAATTATCTTATGTAGAGTATTACGATGAAACAATTTATTAACCATTTATTTAGCAATTAACTATTTTTTGACAAGTTAACCGTGCATTTTATTTCTACACTGAATTGTATCCAGCTTTCTTAATTACTACTCTCACGAAAATACGACATGCGACATCTGCTAAAAGCTTAAGCGCTTAATCTTTATTACGGGAAAGGCCTACTTCCAAAAAGTTTAGGGTAAAGGTTCATTTTATTGCTTTATCTTCATCAGTTTGAAAACTCATTCACATATTTTGTTCTACATTTGGACGCCTTAACACTAGAAGTACCGAGCGGGGTCAATTGACCCCGTTCGATATTTTAATCTCCGCAGCGTTTGCTTGCAGAAAGATGGCGTTTAGTGACTTCAAATTATTTATAAATAGGAGTATTTGAAAATTTTTTCGGAAATATCGGATCCGCCCTTAAAAAAAAATTATTCAAGAACCATTCAAAAATCACCAGAAAATGTCGGTACTTCTAGTCTTAAGATCCTTATTGCTTTATTGCGACTTTTGGCCCACTGTCGACGACCTGGTGCCTACGCTACCACCAATGTTTATCCTTTCGTTTGAATTATCAGAAACAATTTCACCATAGAGTAATCTTTTATCTAAAAAAATTTTACTTACAGCTTTTACAGAATTTTATGGTATAAAGATTGTGAATTTTAGAAATATGAATTACTAAATTATTTTATGTTGAATTTTATTAATGATAATTGCTAAATTATTAACTTTTGATACAAACTTATTTTTCGTAACACTTTTTCCCGCACTATTCTTATAATAACTTTCTTCTTAGCAACACCAAGTTTTCATATTCATTTACACCAAAAATTTATTAGTATTTTTTTATCAGGATTGAAAAGAAACTCCCTCACGAAGTCGGGAACAAAAAATTGTTAAAAAAATTTAATTATATTTAAAAATTATATATAAAATTTTCCAGGTATGATATTTCTATGCTTAAATTGTAGATATATGCTTCAAATGGAAAAGATATAAGCAGCAGACAAGAGCATAATTAATTTCATACTGTTGTAACCTCGGAAAGAAATGTGAGACTTCATTTCACACAATGCGGGTCATTTCTTCTGAAACGGAATATTAAGGAGACGTTAATGTTATTTCCGGTGAACGAAAGGACGAGATTTTTCATTCAGGTCAATAGCAAATTATACAAGAAATTATCGACACGGAACAACGGGGCTTTTCTCAATTCAAAATTATTTTATTTCGAGATATAATATACAATTATACGCTTGGATGCTTACAAAAATACTTTTTTTCTTTAGTATTCTCAAAATCCTTTATCAAACCCAATAGGAAGTACACTGTAAAAATTTTTTCGGAAATTTTTCCGAAAATAGTCGGGCAGCATAAATCCCAAATGGGTCGTAAATTTTTCCGAGGACCGAGTCGGAAATATTGCCGATATTTAGTTGGAAATTTTTCCCACTGTTTGGTGGGAAAAATTTCCAATCTATCAGGAAAAATTTCCGAACTTAGGTTTTTAAGATACCCGACTATTTTCGGAAAATTACCAAGGATAGAGCCGGAAATATTCCCGATGTTTAGTTGAAAATTTTTACCACTGTTTGGTGGGAAAAATTTCCAATCTATTAGGAAAAATTTCCGATCTTAGGTTTTTAAGATACCCGACTATTTTCGGAAAAATTACCAAGGATAGAGTCGGAAATATTGTCGACATTTAGTTGGAAATTTTTTCCACTGTTTGGTAGGAAAAATTTCCAATCTATTAAGAAAAATTTCCAATTCTTAGGGTTTTAAGATACCCCTCTATTTTCAGGAAAATGACCAAGGATAGAATCGGAAATATTGCCAGCAAGTAGTTCCATTTTTTATATAATTTGCTATAAATAGGCGGTTTTTTCATGCTTCTAGTTATGAAATATTTCCATACAAGTTTGGATTTTTGTACCCTAATGAGAAAATTTAACGTAATATTTAGTGGGAAAAAATTGAAATATTTTAGGACTTTTATCCACTTAGATGAGAATTTCCCCCAATTGCAAGGTGGACAAATTTCCCGAAGAGATTGGTGTTTAAATAACTTTAAAAAGTTTTCAATAATGATTTTTCTTTTTATTAAAGTATCGAATCATATAATCTTTTATATACTATTCAATTCAAATTTGATGATGTTGAACTTTAACTTTTCCACTCTGGAGTCCTCTGCTACTTTCTGCTGCTTGCTCTTTTTCCCCCGCGTATGCCCCTTTTTCGGATTAATCTCCAGTAGTTGTCTGGAACAAAAACTTTTATATTAAATTACTTGATAATAAGATAATTGAATAAGATGGTAG
>CAKNWW010239892.1:0-13194 GCA_932074435.1 Andricus kollari | reverse complement strand
GAAACGTCGGCAAGCTCGTAATTTTGCACACGATTGAAACCCGAAAAAGCTTTAAATTTAAATTTATCGTTAAATCATTCTGTTTTGAGATACTGAAAAAGAAACTAATAATTTTTTTAAATTATATTTTTATCTCTCACAGAGTTTAAAATAAAGTTACACAGGATTTAAATTACTTTTCTGTTTCCTATATCCTTTCTCCTACCGTTCTCCTTTTTCTTCTCCTTATCTTTCTCCTTTCGCTTCTTCTTCTCAGCTTCTTTCGGCTCTTCCTTATTTATTTTCTTCTCTTCTCTACGTCTTTTTATCCTTCACTCATTCTGCTTATCCTACTACTTATCCTCTTCAGAGCGATCTTGCTTTGCAGAGTCTTGAAAAATATCCCGGATTTTTAGAACCAGTGCTTTTTTCTCATTCTTCTCCCTTAATTTTTCGAATTTCTTCCTGTAAGCAATCCTTTGTTTCGCTCTCTTTTCCTCCATTTTCATATACTTATCTTTTTCCTGAGAAGCTTTCCTCAGCTCCTCAACAGCTTTTCTCAGGCTCTCCAGCGACTGTTTCTTCTTCTGCAGATCCTCTACAGTTTGCGATAAGTGTATGCAATCTGCATCATCATCGTCATCTTGTTCACGATAACCTTAAAGGAATTTTTAAATTTTTTCATTTCGGGATTCCGTGAAATAAGATCACGATTTGTCCTCTTTATTGAGGTTTCTTCAGTCTTTCTTTGATCTTTCTCTATCTGGATTCTTATGCTGTGGTAGTAACCACCATCACCCTCCATTTGAATCCTAGTTTTTGCTCCTCAAGGCCATGAGGATAGGCACATCGACACCTTTTGCAGTTGCTTTATGTGCAACGCCAACAAGGCGTCCAAATGTGTCACACTGGTCTACATAGCCCCTTATTCCAGCTAGAAATATAACTTCGGAATCATCCTGCTGATGTGCACTAACAATCTCGGCTACTTGTTTTCCGAGAGCATTTGTATATAAAACTAGAGAACTAAAGTTAGTTTTTTATATAAAACTACACTGAGCGAAGAATTCCCGTGTAGTTCGGGTTTACACCCCAATAGTTCGGGTGGTGTCTCTTTTTTTTTTGTTTCAACCGAAGGATTGGCGCGCTTGCACTACTGAGACGTGCGATCACCCCAACCATTCGGGTGCTCGCCCGAAACAGCAGCGGCCGAAGTGGTGGGGTGCCCGCCCGAATACTTAGGGAGCTTGCACGAATGATTCGGGAGATTCGAGTCGTCAACCGCTCTGGATGTTGCGCGTTCGCGTTCTAGAGAAAGAATAATGTTTTATATTTCTCTTACCTTCGTTAAGGATTATCCAAATAAAGATAAGATAACTAGTTTCACTTTATTCCACTGACATTTCGCGCATGAAAAATAAAATAAAAATAACCTAGAAACAGTGACATTCGGGAAGAGCCTGATGTTCATCAGCTGCGGCCATTAGCGAACATGTGCAAACGTCGAGCGCGCAACATCAAGAGCGGTTGACGACTCGAATCTCCCGAATCATTCGTACAAGCTCCCCAAATATTCGGGCGGGCACCCCGCCACTTCGGCCGCTTCTGTTTCGGGTGAGCACCCGAATGGTTGGGGTGATCGGACGTCTCAGTAGTGCAAGCGCGCCAATCCTTCTGTTGAAACCAAAAAAAAGAGACATCACCCGAACTATTGGGGTGTAAACCCGAACTACACGGGAATCCTTCGCTCAGTGTAGAGAACTAAAGTTAGTTTTTTATATTAAACTAGCGAACTAAAGTTAGTTTTTTATATAAAACTTTTATTAATTCAGACTTTCATATGTTGCACTAGAGAGCAGACTGACAAGACTGATTTCACGTCCAGAAAATGTAAATATTTTGGAAAAGATCATGAGGAAATCTTCTAGCTATCACTCACTACCTGTTTTTCTATTTTGATCTTTTAAACCTTCCTGCTTATCACAGTGCTTACTATCTATTCAACACTTCTTGACACGCGCCTCCCTATGAAGCGGATACAAACAAACATGCACAAATTGTTAATCCTAAACTATCTCTAATTTTTTTAATACTATATGTATAATCTCTGCAGAATCATAAATGATTTTTTTGCTGAAATTATTTCTTTTAGGTTAATAATTATTGTGAATTTCATCATCTAAATTTTATGACACCATTCCTCACTCCCTCATTATTATTCTAACACTACTATATCTTGACCATCACTATTACTTTTTTTTTAAACCAATGTTAATAGAATAGGGCATACATCTTGTCTAGACTTGCATGAAACGTGCTTAAACCTGCATAGAGCGTGTTAAGACTTGTTTTACTCCCATTCTGGAAAATATCGTACCCCTCTTTTAAACAAAAACTCTGTATGATCAGACAAGAGCTACACAGTGTCTCTGAGACTTTAGAGCAGAACATAGAATGGCACAAACTTTGGTTGATGCTCAAAAAGTTACCGATCGGGCAAGTGAAACAGACATCTGCTTTTGACTACAATCCACGCACTCAATAAAAAGTGCAAGAAAAACGTGATTGTTGGACATGAAGTACAGTCAGATGGCAGGTTTCAACCTATTATGAAAATTTTTTCCAGTCAGTTACAAGGAATCATTTTTGAGGCAACAACATGCACCAAATTTCAGAAGTAGTTTGAAGTCATTAGTGACTACTTGAAAAATGAGGAATATTTCTTATCAGGTCGATAGCCACTCAATATTATTGACTACAAAAAGACATTCACGACGTCCTTCGGCGAAAAAACCATTCTTTTTGACAGAATACCTCCTACTGATTATGAAAATAGTGAAAATGTTGAAAATTCTCGTATAAACAAGAAACAACAAGTTTTTGTGCTGGCAGTGGCTATAAAAAAGCTAGTTTCATTGGTTTGAAAAATATTATGTTGTTTGCGAATGTGTACTTTGGAAAGCTTAACACTTTACATGGTTTAGTAGAAGATTGCGTTTCTTGAATTCAGTAGTTATTAACTGAGCATTGCACTTCCATGAAAATAGCCAAACCATTAAAGAGATTTATTTTTTAACTATTGTACCATGGAAAGTGGGACGAGTTCAAGAATGTAATCTGTAAATATTTATCGTCGAAATTCAACAATTATTACATTGATATTATATATCATGAGATTGGTGGTGTATTGTTGACCCATGTTACATCTACTGCAAAAAATAATATTCTAAAAAAAATCACTTTCAACTAACCAGGTTAAATCATCCTAAAAAAGTTAACAAGAATATGTGTCCATACTTTGACATTTTTTATACAATAAATACGATTGAGCTTATATCAGTGTGTTTTCTTTCTTATACCTTTCCTCTTATTACATAATAATCAGCTTGCAGATGGACGATTTCAAGAGTAGCATTACCTCTGAATATTTTACAATCTTCTGACGACCGATATTTGGTGGCCCACTCTTGTGTGAAATCAGCTTTAACCATGCCTGGAGTTAGGCAATAAGTAAAACTTATGGAAAATGAAAAATTATTCAAATAATGAATTGAAAAATATAATGAATTGAAAAATATATACACTCTGTAAAAACGATCATATGAAAAAATTTAAATAGTAGTCTAAATATTATTTGATAGAGGTCATGAATTTTCGAAAAATATTTTGGCAAGTATAACAAAGTACACAATCACCTGATAAAAACGTAATTTCGAGCTTCACTTTTGAGTTATATCTGGTCAATTGAAGATAAGCGGGGACTAAACTTACCGATACAGGAGTACTCTAGATGATGACGGGATGCGAGGTAGGGTGGGGTAGTCGGCCTATAGAGGTGCCTTACTTCTCCCATTCATCTTCTTACAACCGCAGTGACACACACTTCAGTTGTACTCCCAACAATGCTTTCCTGGAGCATTATGCATGCGCCCTTTATATCTTTCTTTCATATCAACGTCTCTCAAGCTGTTATATCTAGTCGTTCGTTTATCTTATCTGTAAGTTGTATTTGTTTTTCTGGTTTTTGTAAATTCTCTATTTTGATTCGCGTCTGTTTTGTCTTTTTAGTTCTCTCTCTTCTCCATCCTTGACCTGAGTTAACCCTCGGGCACTGGCAGGCGGCATTCCATGCCGCTTTCCGATGTTTCCGCAATTTCTATAGAGGCTATTTTTAATGCTAAATTAGGTGGTATGTTAATTTTTGTGCAAAACAGAACCGCCGGCGATCTGCTTCGTCTACTATCCGTTGACGATACGAAGGCCCCTCCAAAACAGCTGCACATTTTGGTAATTTACTCGTAAGAAAAAAATCGCACAAAAACACAGCTTATACCATGAAAAGATGAAAACCGTGGTTTTTGCGCGTCACTCTGTCCTTGCTTGACTTTCGATGACGACATCTTTGCACTTAACAGTGTAAAAAATTTGAAAAAAATCATATAGATGGATTCATATTTTGACTACACATACGTGAAAACAATACTGCAATATATTAATAACAATTAACGTACAACGAGTTTGTACATGACCATGCTATCTCTCGTAATATACGTAGTAGAGAGTTGTATTTTGGGACATCCGTTTCCGGCGTGAAGGTGTTTGTTAGCGGTTATTGTATTTTGCTGAATTTGTTCAATTAGAGTGAGAATTAAGGTGATTTAATGGCCAGAGTGTGAAGGAAGGGTGTTTGGAGTGAATGTTTGAAGTTTCAAAATAATAGAAGTGAAAAAGTGAGTGATATTTTGAGCGTTTGAGTCACTTTTGGGGTAGCCTGAGAGGTTAGTTTGTGTGACGTGTGGTGCAGGGTGGGGAGACCGGTGCAACACGGTAGCAGAGCCAGGGCAGGATAGGTAGGGAAAAGCTCGGATAAAGACAAGGTAGCAGGGTGTGGTAGTAGAGTGGCAACAGAAGTTACGCAGGTTACGTAGGGCGTTGAAGGACGATTATTAAAATTAGTTAATTGGGTAGCGGAAACTCTGACGAGGAAGTGTTCTATACGCCGAAGCGGGAGAAAAAAAGGGGAAAATATAGAAAAACAGTAGAAAGGCAGAGATTGAGGGCGGAGAGTTTTGGTTCAATCGAGAGGTTTGTGAACAGGAGGAGGGACAGGGCGGAGAGAGGAAGTAGTGAGGATAAGGTAGCAGCAGGAAACACCCTAAAAATCAGAAAATGTACAGAATGCGACCGGGAAAAGACCACAATGGAGAGGGGGAGAAAGACAAGGGGAAAGATGAAGACAAAGTTAAACATAGAGGGCCAACAGAAGAAAATCACGGTTAGATGACATGCGTAAGATGATGATAGAGGTAATGGGGATATATGAAGAAAAGCAGGAAAAACGGGGAGAGGAAATAAGGAAAGAAATTAGGCGGTAAATGGCCGAACTTAGGAAAGAAATGAAGAAATGGGTATAAGTCAGCGAAAAGTTAGAGAAAAGGATGCAGACGTTGGCGCAAAGACTACAAAAACAGGAAATGCCTAATAAAAAGGTAGAGGAGTTGGAAGGTAGAATACAAAAATAGAAAGCTCAAACCGGGAGTTTGGAGGTGGGGAGAGTGGGAATGAGGAGAAGGAAAGGCTGAGAAAAATAGAACAAAGAATAGAAAAGAAAGAGAGAGAAGAAAGAAAAAGAAACAGGGTGAAAAAGGGCCTACGATCAGAAAGGAAGGAATTGAAGGAAGGAGTGGAAGATGTGCTAAAAAGCATAAATGCTAAAGTAGAGATAGAGGAAATGCGAAGTATAGGAAAGGAAACGCGAAACGGAGAAAAAATGATACTTGTGATACTAAAGAAATGGGAAGATAAAAGGAAGGTGATGGCAAAGAAGAGGTTGCTATATGGAAGCTCGGAGAGAATAGAGGGAAAAAGAACGTGGTTTAAGTATGGCAGAACAGAGATTGAAGGTGTATGGTGGGATTGGCACGAAGAAAGGGAACATTTAGTAATAAATGAGATGCCGGGAATCTAGGAGAGGAAGGAACGGGAGATAGGAAAATGAAAAATAGTAAAAAACAAAAAGAAAAACAAAAGTAGGGAAGAATGGAGAATATGTTACTGGAATATAGCAGGATTGGAGAGAAAGGATAGGGACTTTATGAGAAATTTAGGGCAATGGCATGTAGTAGTGATGATAGAGACGTGGTTAAATAAAAGGGGACGCGAAAGAGTAAGGGGAAGGTTACCAAGAGGTTACAATTTGCATGTTCAACATGCAAAAAGAAAAAAGAAAAACGGCAGAGCGATGGGAGGAATGGTGATGGGAGTCAGGAACGACTGTAAAACAGGGAAGCATAGGAAAGAGAGGAAAGAGCAGAAAGAAGGAATGATAGTAGAAGAGGTAAATATGGAAGGAGAGAAGTGGAAGATAGTGAGGGTTCATGTGAACAGTGATATGCAGGAGAAAGTAGAGGAGATGAGAGAACTGATGGAAGCAAATAAGCAAGAGATGAGGCTCATAATAGGAGGAGATTTTAATGCGAGAACAGGAGATAAAGGAAGAAGGGAATGGTGTGGAGAGAGAGAAAGAAAATCCCAAGACAAGATACTGAATGGGGAGGGAAAGAAATTGTTAAAGAGTAATGACAATAAGGCTAAAAAGGAAGCAAATGTAAAAAGAGCAGGGAGAGGGGATTGTTCAATGGAAGGTAAAGAAAAGTTTAAGAAAAAAAGTCAGGAATATAAAAATAGGGGAAGGAAATGTAAACTAGGAAATGGAAATAATGATAGGAGAAATAAAAAGAGTATTAGAGTGCACAAACATAAAAAGAAGTTAGTGACGGAGGGGATAGAAGTGGATGGGATGAGGAATTTAAACAGAAGAAGAAGGAAGTAAGAAGCGAATTAAGAAAATGGAGAAAAGAGACAAGTAGTGGAGAAGAATATAGGAGAAAAAAGAAGGAGTATACTGAGTTGTGTGATAAAAAAAAAGAGCAGGAAAATAAAAGGTTTGAGGAAGAAGTGGAGAAGGCTAGGACGGAAGAAGAGGTTTGGAAGATGGTAAATAAAGAGAGAAGAAGAAGGAAAAGAGTAAACCAGGATATTGAGATGGTAGAATGGAAAAAAATATTTTATGGAATTACTAGGAGGGGTAGAGAGGAATGTTAGGAAAGGAGGAAAAGATGGTAGGAAAACAGGTGAGGAGGATGACATAACAAGGCAGGAAATTGTAAAGGTATTGGGGATGATGAGAGATGGAAAGGCACCTGGTATAGATGATATCCCAAATGAAGTCTGGAAATATGGGGAGAAATAATAAGAGGAATGGACATGGATAATGTGCGACAGAGTATGGAAAGAAGAGGGGTGGCCAGAGTTATGGAAAGAAGGAGTAGTGATACCAATAGTAAAGAAAGGAAAAGGGGAGGAGGTTGAAGATTATAGAAGAGTGACACTAATGCCAACATTGTATAAAGTATATGTGACTGTTTCATCGGAGAGGTTAAAGAATGAAGTTGCGGAAAAAAGATAGAGCCTCAGGATCAGACAGGGTTTAGAAAAGGGATGGGGGTGATGGGCAACATATATGTTCTGAACTATCTAGTAAATAAGAGGATCAAAAGGGAGAAAGGTGCATTGATAGCAATGTTCGTGGACTTAAAAGCGGCGTTTGACGGTATAGTGTCGATGGCAGAGCATGAAGAAGGGATGGCGGGCTTAATTATTGGATTAGAGAAATACTTAGATGGGAAAACGATAAATTTAAATGTATAAAAAACAAGGATAATGAGGTTTAGAAAAGGAGGGGGAAGAAAGAAAGGACGGTGAGATGGAAGGGAATAAAATTAGAATAAGTGAAAGAGTTTAAATATCTGGGATATACCTTGCAAACAAATGGAGATCATAGTGCTCATATAATAGAAAGGATAAAAAACAGCAGGTGTAATGAAATAGATATGGGGAATAGAACAAAAAAGGTTTAAAAAAATTGGAGAAGGAGAATGTGGTTATTCGATACGCTGATATGGCCAGTATTAGTTTATGGAGCAGAAATATGGGGATGGAAAGAAAGGAAAGAGATTGAGAGTTTACAAGAAAGGTATATAAGGTGTACGCTAGGGGTAGACTGGAGGACGCCGAAATATATGGTGAGAGAAGAAGCGCAAAGGGATAAATTAAGTACTAGAGCGGGAAAGAGGGCATGGAGTTTTGAGACTAAGCTGTGGGAGGGAAAGGGAGGGGGTTAGCGAGAAAGTGTTTGATGGAGGTACAATAAAGGAGAGGGTGGGCGATAGAATTAACGAGATGGGAAGAAGAAAGGAGGGAGTTCTTTAAGGCTTGAGATATAGAAGACAGGACTGGAGTAAACTATGAAGACGTGGAAAAAAGGGAGAGAAAAAGACAATTAGTAGAATGATGGGGGATGATTGAGGAATCAAAATATAATAAATGGTATAAGATAATAAGAAAGGAAGAAGTACCATGTATGGGAAGGATATAGGAGAGGAATGGAAGATAAAGGAAGCTGGCAAGAGAATGTGGTAAAGATTCTAGGGGAGGATTGTTTGGAGGATGAGTGGATGAAGAATTTAGAGGGTACTAGGGGAGCGAATGAGAAAGAATGAAAGAATGGATACAAAAAAAAATGGTAAAGTGGAGGTACAAGAGAAGTGAAAGAAAAAGGAAACGGAAGTCGCTTAAATTAGAAGCGTAAAGATTTGTAAGTAATGTTTATGTAATAGCTTAGGTAGATTCAGATGCGTGTGCGTTGTCGTTCTCTCTCTCTCTCTCTCGCTTGCACTCTCGCTTTCGATCACTCGCTCACTCGTTCGCTAACACGTTCCAAATTGCGCTATCGTCAAAAATCGAAATAAGGATCTAAATATAAGATTTTCTGTAAATAGGTGTAAATAGCTGTAAATAGTAAGGATAATTTTTTATAAAATATGTATACGGAAGGATTCGAAGAAATGGAAGTCATGTAAACCCTTAGGGGACACATTATGAATAAAGAAGAACAGAGTTGTATTTTGTCTTAAACTTCTTGGAAAATCTCAACGAATGCAATCGAATAATAATCAGGAATGACAATCTTGAAACCTATTAATTAATAGTAAATAAATCTGGAAGACCGATTAATGGTAGTGTGGGTGTGAGAACGCAGCGGGATACCATAGCTGAAGGGTCTACCCATTGAAAAAAAGTAGCTACTGCCTGAAAAAAAGGAATAGACCCCCCGAGGTGACCTTTAGCTATGGTATCCCATAGTGATACAGTCCATAGCATCCTTAGACTCACACTACCATTCATCGGTCTTCCAATATTATTTCTTATTAATTAATAGGTTTCAAGATTGTCATTCCTAATTCTTCTTCTATTGCATTGGTTGCAATTTTCCAAGCAGTTTAAGTCAAAATATAACTATCTACTTCGTATATTACGAGAGACGGCATAGTCATTTTCAACTGCATTTCCCGTTAATTGTTATTAATATATTGCAATTTTGTTTTCACGAATGTTCAATCAAAATATGAATGCATCCATACGATTTTTTTTTCTAAATTTTCACACTGTTCAGTTAAAAGATGTCATCATCGAAAGTCAAGTAAGGACAGAGTGACGCGAAAAAACCACGGTTTTCATCTTTTCGCGAAGGATATTTTCCAACCCACTTTTTGTACATAAACAAATAGGGACTTGTTTGAAGCGCAATACAGTAAGCTTTATCATGGTATAAGCTGTGTTTTTGTGCGATTTTTTTCTTGCGAGTAAATTACCAAAATGTGCAGCTGTTTTGGAGGGATCTTCGTATCGTGAACGAATAGTAGTGCGCGCCAGTGCCCGAGGGTTAATTTTTGAAACTTAGAGGTAATGATAGATTTCACATTCAGAATTTCCTATTACCCTTGTATCTCTTATTAGCTCTCTCAATCTCTCATCAGCAATCTGTCTCCGTTAAAATTTATTTTGGGTTCTCCAAAAATACCTAGCACCTTCTCCGTACCCTCGCGTTGGACTTCAAAACCGGCTATTTATATGTTTTATACCACACATGCCCAACTCGTGGAAATTCCTTCCGGGACCACATGTTCCGCGTCCACCACTCTTTCTTCCAGAGAGCAGGAGTGGTGGTGAAGGCGTGCGAGAATCTCTACTCTGTGACGTACGCTGCACCGTAGATACGAAATATCTGTTGTGGTGCTTGGGGGCGACTGACTTTTAAAGATAAAATTTTAATAGTAACTAAAGTCTTAATTATTTCATTGAAGTATGTTTACATTTATTTTCAATGAATGTAATTGAAAAGAGAAGTTCACAAAGTGTTTCTTTATTGTACATTATTGAAGATTTTAATATGATAGTTTTGGTTGGCTGATACTTTTGAAAGTCTAACAATATATCAACATTATGCAACGGTACAATAATAATAACATATATACAGGGCGTTTTTTTTAATGTATGATTTTTAATGTATGTGTATGATTTTAAGATATTTCGATGTCTCAAGTTAAACAAAACACCCTCTATACTATACTATACTTGGTTACTTTTTTGATCCGCGGTTACTAAAAAGTTACTTATTTTATGAAAAGGTTACTTCTGATTACATACATTGCCCGAAATGACAAAATGAATTAATTAATTATACGTATTATTTAAAAACGCGTGTAAGTTCACTCTCCTATCAGGTTCCATTTAAGCAATGTGCCGTTGAAAGTTTCGATCGGAAACTTTCACTTTGAAAGTTTCAAAACACGACACTTTTGATCAATGCAATTTTTAGGGAACTTGTGAAAAATGTAAAAATTCACATTTTTCAAGTAAATTTGGCACTTTAGAGCCAGGGAAATTAGAAAGTAACAATAAAATAATAATTAGTTCGTACGTAAAATGTATAAAAAGGAATATCAATGGAATTATCATGTATCCTGATAAAAATTGCAATTTAGCTAAAATTTCTAATTCTTCATTCAAAAATTAAATCTTTTTTTCGAATATTGAACTATGTATAATATTATATTTTTCGATAAGAATTTATCTTCTTTGGTTGAAAATTCGGTTAAAAGTTGAACAATTTTTGTTAAAACTTCATTCTTTGGTTGAAGATTCATCATTTTAGTTGAAAATTCATCTTTTATAGTAGAAAACTCAAATTTTTGGTTGAAAGATAATTTTTCTGTTAAAAATACATATTTACTGGTTAAAAATCAACTGTTTTGTAAAAATGGGTCTTTTTGGTTTCAAAACTCAATAATTTTGTTGAAAAAGAAACTATTTTGTTGAAAAATCATCTTTTTTGAATGAATTCTGTTTTTTACATGAAATAAAAATATTTTTGGTTATTATATCAATTATTACAATTTTCGTTAAGAACTCATCTTTTTTAGTCAGAAAAATTCAACTATTTTGTTAAAGTTGAACTACTTTCTTGAACATTCATTTTTTTTGTGAAGATTCATAATTTTGGTGGAACCTTTCTCTTTTTTGGTAGAAAATTGTTCTTTTTAATTACTTTTTTGCCCAATAATTGTCACTTTATGGTTACTTTTTTTAGAGAATTATGGTTGCTATTTTACTACTTTTTTAAGCTTGAGCAGTTCCGAGATCTGTATTGCTAAAATCAAAAATACGATTTCAAACAAATTCTTACAGCACGATGTGTATTTGAATTGTTGAGAATTTTCTCAGAAAATCGTTACCTCCTTTTACCTTCTCACCCTCTATGGTCTATATGTTGAAAGAGCTGTTTTGAAAATTTAATTCATTACAATTTGAGCACCATGAAAGAGCAATCACAATACAGTTCCAGGTTTTCACAGTTCATAGAATTAATTCCTGTATTCCTGGAAGAATATGGTAAGCAGAATGTTTAGAGCAAATATTTTGCCTCAAAATTACCTGTCCTGACAATATGCAGGTGCTTGGACGTTGAAAACTGTAAACGCGAACTTAAACCTTGAAGTCTTGAACTTAAACTTATCAACGTAGTAGGCTTAACTTTACTTTTGAATAGTATATTTAGTACATATAATATTTAATTAAACATACCAGAATTTATTTATACTGAATAGGATTGAGATTTTGTAACTATATTTCAATTCTATAACTTATCTTTCTACGTTGTGCATAATGTTAATAGATTTTTATACTGAAAAAAGCGTCAGCCAACATTTATGTATAATTGACATACGATGTAAATAACGGTGATATTAAAATATTAGTTTTCCGCTTTGTGGCTTTGGTGTCCGTAAATGATGATGGAGACCCCTAAGTCAGAAAACATAAAACTAATATTAGTACTGAGGGTCTAAAAAAGCCAAGAACTATTTATCGATACAGAAAACTAATATTAAAATATTCAATAATGTGCAAAAAAGAAACACGTTGTGACTTTATATTTTCAATTACATTTACTGAAAAGAAATGTAAACATACTGCTATAAAATAATTAAGACTCTAGTTACTATTAAAATTTTATGTTGAAAAGCCAGTCACCCCTCAAGCACCCCAAAAGATATTTCGTATCTACGGTGCAGCGTACGTCACAGAATAGAGATTCTCGCACGCGTTTACCACCCCTCCCGCTCTCTAGGAGAAAGAGTGGTGGACGCGGAACACGTGGTCCCGGAGGGAATTTCCCCGAGTTGGGTATGGCTGTTTTATACTAAGTAGGGCACCACCCTTGAGCAGTGTAGTAATAGATGAGAAAGTGTGTAAATTTCTCCTCAGTTTCCTCCGGCCATTCCCAGCCAGCCTTTGGACACGCCACCATTTAGTTATTTTTTTTACCCGAAAAATTCTTTGCAATTCCTTATAATTACTGCAATCAATAAAAAATTACTTGTAATCTATCAAAATGCCCTAAAGTTTTTTAAAATCCTCCGAAATTCACTAAAACATTAAAAAGTCGAGTGAAATTACGTGAAAGTGGATGATTCCTGAAAACCTGGAAAATTCATTGAAATATTCAGACAGCCACCCTCGACGCCCAAATATCGTAAAATAATCTAAATCTCTTAAAGTCCTTTGGAATCCCTTGAAATTTGTCAAAGCCTTTAAAATGTTTTCCAATGCTTAAAAATGACAAAGAATCTCTGAAATTCTTTAAAATCCCAGCAAGTTATTGAAATCGATTAAAAATTCTTTAAGATCTTTCAAAGTATCATAAAATCATTCGAGTCTAGGAAAATACCCCGAAGTATTTGAAAATCTTCGAAAACCCCCGAAATCTCTCAAATCTTGTGAATAAACTCTTTTACAGACCATACCAATATTATA
>CAKNWW010239874.1:10997-21132 GCA_932074435.1 Andricus kollari | reverse complement strand
TGCATAGAACTTAGGATTTGTTGACGAATAAAAAAAGCAAAATTATTTTGTATATTTATTTATTCAATAAAAGATACACGTTGTTTTCAACGCTTAATAAGAAATTGTTGTTGAATGATTATGCAAAATAGCTTGAAATATTGCGCAAATGTCGCTATGTTTTCGTCTTACTCTACTTTTGTTAATCTTTCGTCAAATAATTTTATTTTGTACAGGAAGGTACAATATGGAGCATTAAATTAGAACCAAAAACTGAACCCCTATTTATACGCTCCAAGTGGAAGATTTGGAAATTTGTGCCCATTAGAGCGCCAAAGTAGGGGCAAAAATCGCATTAAAATAGCCTCTACTTTGAAACCTTAGCCCCTAAAAATGACAGCGTGAAGAGCGTCAAAGTAGGGCCTGCATTTCGACTCGGGAGGGACTGTAATTTTATAATGTTATTCCTAATATGCAAGTTAATATTAGACCTCAAAAGAATAGTAGTGTCAGATATTTTTCGTGCGACATTCTTCCAAATCCTAAAGCCAAACACTCCATGAATCTAATAATAGCACAGAATTTTCTCCTACGTTAAGGAAAAATACATCTTGTAGCCACATTTGAAGCAATTCTGAAGAAAGTTTACAGTTCCATCAAGCTAGCACCTCCACAATCGAAATTCCAATATTTGTTTGTATCAGAATTTTGGGCTTTTTTTCGGCTGTATTGCCGATTTTTGGGCTCCATTACTTTTTTTCAATCAAGCCAGCACCTCCACTATACAAAAATTAAGCAAAATTAAACATCAAACACCACCGAATTTTGGGCTTTTTTTGGGCTCTTGAATGCCCCAACAACCAATTTCCAAAAACCACCCCTACTGAACATAAAACTACCTCTTATATACAAACTCAAACTCGGAAAAAACGAAGTACACCAGAATTTTAGGCTTATTTTGGGCTCTTGAATGCACCAAACAAATTCTTCCAAAACCACCTCTATGTAAAAAAATCCAACCCCTTAGTAAAAACTCAAACCTGGAAAATACAAACTAGAAAGTAGTGTTGGACTTTCCTTGGGCTCTTGAATGCTTAAATTTTTTGTTGCAAAAACTACCCCTACATCTAAAAAATCTAATCGAGCCCCAAACTTCAGAAACTTATTGGTTTTTGTATTTTTGAGGAGCCCAAAAATCAGAGACTCCATTTACACTGTAAAATTCTGAAAAAGATTATTTTTTGACAAAGTCATATCTGTGTGGTGTATAGGGGTTGCTTTTCAACCGTAAGAGTTGGAGCCCAAAAATCGGTGCGGATATTTTTGAGGAGCCCAAATATCAGAGACTTCATTTACACTGTAAAACTCTGAGAAAGATTATTTTTTGACAGAGTCATATCTGCGTGGTGTATAGGGGTTGCTTTTCAACTGTAAGGGTTGGAAATAATAAGGCCCGGAAATAATAGACTCTATTCACACTGTAATATTCTCAAAGAGATTATTTTTTGACAAAGTCTTATCTGCGTGGTATCAAGGGGTTGTTTCTTAACGTAAAGGACTGGAGCCCAAAAATCAGAGACTCGATTTACGCAGTGAAATTCTAAAAAAGATTATTTTTCAATAAATTTGTACTGACGGTATACATATGGGTTGGTTTGTAGTGTTTTTGGTTGTAGCGCAGAAAGAATGGATTGTTTTTCAATGTATGGTTCGTTTTACGACAATGCGGTATTTTGGAATTCAGAGGTCGTAGAAATGCCAAGCCTGTGGTGGAATTGAATTTTTATTATTTTGTAATTTTATACAGTGGAGGTGCTAGGTTATGGTATCCTAGCATCTTCTACAAAGAAGTTGCTTTTTTTAAATAAAGGAGCTCACAAATTTCAAATGGAGGCCAAGAGAAGTCTACAAAAGTTCCAAATTCTGAGGTATGAAGTATGCCGAAATTATGTTGTAAAGTAGCTATTTTATTGACCCGGGGCACCCTACAAAAATAAGTAACACTGAATTGTTTATAACAATTTAAATACGAGAATTTTTTATTCACTTTTAGAAGTTGAAATTACTAAGAGAGTGAGGGGAGTCGAAAACGCCAATCTTGCCGGAAGTTTAATCTTAGGATTCTGGACAACTATAAAAAATTATAAATGTCCAAATGTTAGTAACAATAGAAACCCAAGAATTTTTTTAATCACCTTTGACAAATGTAAATTGCTTACAGAATATATAAAACATCAGTCGTTTTGGACGATGGTCCTTATGGTTCTAGGCAACCATAAAAATACTATAAACACTGAATATTACATTCTGGGCATCTTTAAAAAAAATTAGAAACATAAGCTTGCTCATAATAGCACAAAGACAGGAGTTTCTTTAGTCACTGTAAGAAATCTAAATTCCTAATAAAGTGAAGGGGGTTGAAAACAACAATTATTCTGAAAGATGTTCCTTGTAGTATGGGCAGATATGGGCGATTTTCAAATAGATTTCAATTTTGGTTTCCGAGATGCGAGTACATTATAATGTCTATTTTTAATTGTAGTTTGAATATTATTTCAAGTCAAAGTAGAATTAGGCGCCATTACATGCACGTGAAGCTGGCGTAATGTGGCCGCTTCCAGCCCAGTGACGTTCGCACCTGTGCACTTCGCCGCCGGGCCGACATAAAACTTTATGCACGGTACATGAAACTTTAAACCCGCTATATAAAACATTACGCCCGCTACACATACACATACAGTTCAGTGTGTATCAAGGGCGTACGGCTATTTTGACAAGTCAAAATAGCCTTTTTTACGCCCTCGATGGGAATTCAGAGAATTCAAGGAATTTATAGAATTCAGGAAATTCGGAAAATTCAAGGAATTTAGAGAATTCAATGGATTCAGAGAATTCAAGGGATTCAGAGAATTCAAAGGATTCAGAGAATTTAAGCAATTCAGAGAATTCAAGCAATTCAGAGAATTCAAGCAATTCGGAGAATTTAAGGAATTCAAAAAATGCAAAGGATTCAGAGAATTCGAGACATTCAGAAATTTCAAAGCATTCAATGAATGAAAGGAATTCAGCAAATTCCAAGGAAATTTAGAGAATTCAGGGAATTCAAGGAATTCAGGAAATTCAAGTTATTATGAGAATTCCAGGAATTAAAACCATTCTGTAAATTCTCAGGATTTTGAATTCTTTGCATTCATAGAATTCTTGGAATGCCTGGCATTCTCTGAATTCCTTAAATTCTTTTAATACACTTAGGTCTCAAAATTTCCTAAAATCTATGAATTCCTTGGATTCCTTTAATTCTCTAAATTCCCTGAATTCTGTAAATTCCTTGAACTCACTAAATTCTTTGAAATCTCTGAATCCTTTGAATTCTCTGATTTCCTTGAATTATGTGAATTCCTCGATTCATTTGAATTCTCTGAATTACCTAAATTCGTATAATTCTCTGAATTCGTATAATTCTCTGAACTCCTGGAGTTCTTTGAATTCCTTGAATTCGCTGCATGCCTTCAATTTGCGGAATGTCTTGAATTCTCTGAATTCCTCAAATTCTCTGAATTCCTTGAATTCTCTGAATCCTTGAACGCTCTGAATTCTTTGAATTCTCTGAATTCCTTGAATTTTCTAAATTCACAGTTAGGCAAGTTCCATATGTGGACGTGCACAGTTGTACAAGTGGCATGTGTGCACGTTCACATTTAGGAAAGTGACATGTATGCACGTGCACATTTAGGAAAGTGACATCTGTGCACGTGCACATTTAGGAATGTGACATCTGTGCACGTAACTGTACACGTCGAAATTTCGACGTGCACAGATGGGCCCCTGTGGACTTGGACGTGCACAGATGGACGTGAACAGATGGACGTGTACAGTTGTCCGTCCGGCCATCGACGTGCACAGTTGGGCACGTGCAAAGTTGCTACGTGCAAAGTTGTCCGTCACCCATCACTACACTGCGTTGGGTTCCCGCTCACACACGCACGACTGCTTATACCGCGCTCCTGATTAGTCCAGCTTACATATTTTATAACTCGAAAACTAAAACTTCAACTGATTTTTGGAAAAGAAATTTTCTGGGAGACCGTGTATAAGCATAGGACTGTATTATACAGCGACCAAATGTGACGTGAAGCGATATGGAATAGAGGCGTCGATGTTTCTTACACAGAAAGAAGTGAAGTTTCATTTTGAAGCGAGTTTTGAACCAAAAAACGATGACATACTGAAACAAATCTGAACCCCAATTGGTTCGCTTCGACCAATACGGACATTGAAAGCAATTCAATTATTTTTCAATTTTTAAATTTGATTATGACAGCGAACAAAGTTAAAATTAAAAATGAATTTTTGAGACAATAGGCTGAAACAAAGCTGAAACCCTAGCTTGTTCTGTGTATGTTTTCGAGAATATTATGGAATGTTCTGGAAATTCTTTCCTTTTTTAGAACATTTTGCAATATTATAGAACGTTCTAGATTCTTTCAGAACGTTTTGAACAATTCCAGATAATTCTGAAGTATATTAGAATTTTTGAGGAAATTCTAGATTGATTATACATTTTCTTCAATACTGTTCTATTTCTAAAATTCTTTGTAATTACTGAAATATTCTAGACGAATCCTGAATCATATGATGGAATTCCTCAGAATATTTTCGAATTTTCTATCAGAGTCATTTAAAATTTCATTGAACATTCTGATTAAATATATTTTTTTTCTAACTTTTTTTTAGAATCGAGAGAATTTACAATAAGAATGAACTATTGTATCTTTAAACAGAATATAACTGACTAATATAGGAAATACAGTGAAACTGGGATTTAGCTTCCCTGGATTGTGCACTTCCGAGAATTGACGCTGCGCCGTGGGGATGCGTGAGTATTAAGTTACCATTTATCATGTATTTCGCAGGATAGTCCCGCATTTGAGCCAAGTATCCTGCGAAGGTAACTGTCCTACAAAACTTTCTGTAAAAGACGATTTTTTTGCAAGCGTCCCGCAAAAGAGTTTTTTTCTACTTCGAGGCTTCTGAGTTTCTCTCTAGGTTCTCGACCAATTAAATTTGAGATTTCAACATTGCGAGTAATATACGTATATTTGAATAAATGTGTTTCATGGCTCATGACTTTCTTAGTGTAAACATATTGAATCTGCCCCCCCCCCCCCCCGGCCGCCGGTTAGCGTCCTGAATTTCAACGCTTCAAATATGGTAACTTTAATCAAGTACAGTCGAACTTCAATTGGAGCTCAGTTTTGGTTCTGACGTTCGGCCCCAATTGAGGTACTCCGAACGTAAACAGTCAGGGGCGTATGAACAATTTCCGATGGATTTTCCTACGTAGTAAAAAATATTTTGAATTTTTTTTCTAATACGGAGACAAGGATAAACTAAATATATAACGGAAATGAGGAAGAAATTTTGCTGTTACACGTTAAAATAAATGTTTTTCCTGCTTACGTACTTAAAACGTTTGTGGACCGTTGAGCATCTCGTTTAAAATGAGAGCTTTCTCTTGAATGATCGGTCCAGATACTCTGTTCCTCGCTTGCTTAAACAATTCGAAGACAGAAGCATCCAAAAGCACATCACTATTTTGCAACTATGCATGCATAAGCGAAACATCTTGCAAAATACTTGACAATTTAAGGTTACAAAGCGCTGCAGTGGTATCTTTACGCACTGCTCATGCGTCGTGTCGAAAACCGGATTGGTTACCGTTGGAGCGCTTATTTGAAATGATTCAATGTGCAAGCAATTGTTTGAAACAAATAATAGTTGTGAAATTATTAAAAATAATTCTTCGATCACAAAACAGACAAAAAATCATTGTAAATAAGTGCGCTAACAGTAACCAATCCGAATTTCGACGTGACGCATACGCAGTATGAAAAGATACTAAAATTGGAAGCACTGCAGTCTCTATGTCTGCCCAATACGATAGAAAAAGAGGTTTCAAATCGCTCGTTCCGAATGCGATCGTCCGCTATCGTGCTTATTCGCTATGCAAACGTGTGTGTTTCCCGCTTGAGAGTGAACTGACGCAACGTCGAGACGTAGTTAACCAGATAGGCCGTTAGGGTACAGCGCTTTATCGCTACGCTATTAAAGTCACATCCCCCCTTTCGGCCCCGCGGCTATTCTCATCAGAAACCGCGGCTCCTCTCACCCGTAACCGCGGCTCGGCGGCAATTCTCGGAAGGCTCCAATCAATGTGGTTGAAATTGAAGTTCGACTGTACTTCTTTGATTGAAGCCAATTTAGTTGATAATGTGATTTTCGATGCTTTGGTTGTCAGTCTCTAAAAGGGAAAGTATTCCAGATCATCAAGTCTTCATTGTGGATAATTAAAGTTAAAACGTCTTGAAATCGTGGGAAGCTACGGATAGCGATAACGGATAAAGCACGCTCTCGGTGAGATGCGCGTGGGATTCTCTCAGGAAAGCGTGATTATTTCACGACCTCTTGTGGGTGATTTTCGCTATTTCCGACCTGATTTTCTCGCGTTTCACTCCAGCTTCAGCTGCTCAACTTTTAATTTCCCTTGGCCCTCGGCGAAGAGTTTTCTCTCTGGCATACCTGAAGTTCGATCGCGGAAAAAATTAAGAACCGATCTCGATCGAAAACCAGACAGTCTTATTGGTGTCACCTTACATTATCCAGTGCGTGACGATTATCTGGATAAAATTTTGAAAAGTCATGTCCGTTACGCAGTAAATATATCTTGTTGAGACCGGATTGTTTATTTAAACGTAGACTGTTCCTTCGAGATTCCCAGAGTCGTCATTGAAATAGAAACCCCGGGAAACTGGAAAATGGTAGTGATTTTATTGTTTAATTTCGAATTTTTTCAATTCTTACTAGGAAAATCAATATTTAATAACTTTCGATTTCACTAGTGAGTTCATGACTATAGCCTCGATTGACTCGAGGGGATATTCACTCTCTTATTACTCCGTACACTTGACGCGTGTTGATCGCGTTATAACGCGCAATAATACATTATAACGCGTGATATTGAGTAATGCTGCGTGATAAAGCGCAATAAAGCGTAATAAAGCGTAATAAAGCGTTATAAATCGTAATAAAGCGTAATAAAGCGTAATAGCGAGTAAAGTTTTCGTTTACTCTGTTCTGTTGTTGCATTATTTTCCGTACTCGATTCTCCACACGGTATCTCCTTCCAAATATATAAAAATTATTTTCGTTGACCTTTAATTATTATTTTATAAATGTCAAAAAATCAGAGTTCAATATTTTTCTATGAAGTACTAGTAGTGGTTTGTAGTCACCGTAACTTTCGAAAGACCAATCAGATTGGATTGAGCTTTTGCACACTATTTTGAAGCATTAAAAGAAAGAACGAGTTCGATAACAGACCATTTTGGATCAATGGTTCTGGTTTCATCCATCGAAAATGCTTTTTGAAAAATAAAAAATTCCATTTTCCAAGAAAACGATATGAGATATGGAAAAAGTGTTAAGAAGCAAAATTGTTCATCTCAAGAAGATGAAAAAATTTTTTGCGACCAGTTTTTAGATGAGACGCATGTTTTTCGTTTAAATCATTCAAAATATTATTAAAAAAAAATATCCAATTTTGCGGTCAAACAATGGAAGATAAAAAAAAGAACAATAAAAGTTGTCCACTCACAAAAGATCTACAAATTTGTTAATAATTATTTTTTGATAGGACGCGTAGTTTTTATTTTAATCGTAAAAAATAACATTTAAAATTTTATATTTAATTTTTGGAAAACCAATACAAGATACGAAAAAAATGAATGGATAACAGTTATTAACCCAAGAGAGATCTACAAATTTGTTATAAATAATTTTTTGATATAACGCGTATTTTTTGGTTTAATCGAAAAAATTACATTAAAAGAAATTAAAATTTTTGGAAAAACGGCACAAGATACGACAAAAAATGAATAGGCAAAAGTTGTTAACCAAACACATTTCGACAAATTTGTTATAATTTATTTTTTGTTAAGACGCGAATTTTTTTTTTATCGTCAAAAATGACATTACAAATAAATCAAATGAATTTTTGGTGAAAATTATAAAACGTATTCAGTAAAGCCGAAGCAGCTTTAATAAAGGAGAATTCACACTCACTAAATTCCAGTTGTCGATGGTTTCACCTTTACTTTTAAAAGTTCTATGCAAACATGTGGGGGAACCACAATGACCGAGCGCGAAGCTCGAGATCAAACAGGTGCGCGTCCTAGGCGCTGTCAAACTTGCGATCGAATGTAATACTTTTCTAATAAAATACTTTCTTAGGATCCCAATACGCTACTCTTTCGCGTTGTAGCGATTACGAACCTACTAATTTGTTATTTTCGACCCACCGTAACCACCGCAGGGTCTCACTGGGAGCAACTGCAATCTAAAAATGACACCGGCTCCCAGTAGAACCGCGGTAAATCCCATTCATGGCCACGTCTCATAACCATGAGATGGGGCTTAAGAGGAACTTGCATGTTAATGTTCCTTCTTGTCCTGAAATCGTGATCATCTCTCAGAAGGTGCCTGTTTTCCGCGGTTGGTCTTAATGTCGTTTCCTTATGTTCGGCTGCAGCTTGATCAAGCAGCGGTTGGGGAAGCTCTCCGCGTACATATCCATTTTTCCAGAGGTAGGTACGTTGATTTCGCAACGACTGAATCGAAACGTGCTGAAGCTCTGGGTGTTTTTGGCACCACAGAGTAGGCATACGCGCCATAAAGCCTCGGTGAACAGGGATAATGCTGGCATCGTAGCTGTCTAGCAAGTCATCCTTGAGTTGATAAATTATTTTCAGCTCCCCGAACTATAGGATTATCGGCATTGTTCGCTCACCCATTGTCGGGTGCTCTGCGCGTTCGATCGTTTTGAACAGCATTTACAACCCTTGGGTGTTTTGGTGGCGTCATTGCTGTTCCTACGAGCAGCTAGGGAAAGGGCTCGTCCATCCTTGTAGATCGCCACATGCAAGGATAAGGTTGCATACTCTGAGAGGTCGCCCGGTATTTCAGAGACACCGTTTGAGACACCTCGCCCAGGTGCCATTCAGCTTTCGGTACGGTTTTTACGATTTTGCACAGGGGTTATTCCTTCGGGACCATCCCTGGACAATTGTCCGTGACTGCTTATTAATAATTGTAACCATATTCAGCAGAAGCCCTTGATACAGGGATCCTCTATCCGCAACCCGAGGACATGTATATTTTGTTATTTTCGACCCACCGTAATATATATATATATATATGGGACATTTCATGTCAACCGGATCACCTGCACTACCAAAATTTGGGTTGATGGATTTTCATGTTTGGGGCGTCAAAATATTCGTATAGTGAAGTCCTTTCTAAAGAGTTCTGGCCTTTAGAAAAATCCAATATGGCGGATCAAGGATAGCGCCTACAAGGACGCATGTCACTTTAATTACGGAGAAAGTGTAATAAAATTATCGTAATTAGTAAAAATATATATTTCTAATTACGTGTAACATCACACTGTGGATCATAAATTCTAAATGTACCTTAGACAATGCGAAAAAATTAGTGAATCTAACATGGCCGACATTAATCCCTCCTAAAACATATCATGATCACAAATAGTTTTGGCTCAATTTTCGGAATTAATATGGTGTTCTTAGGGCCTCTGAATCTTATTGCAACATTGAAATGGCAAAATCCAAAATGGCCGACCTAATATGGCTTGCGTACCTTTTAATGCATGTATATGGCTGCAGCCATGTATATGGCTGACTCTCATTTCTCATTTATTGCTTGAATGCCAAAATTCATCCAATAGGGCGGATAAGACTTCTGACAGAGTTTAATTGGAACTATTACATGATATTTTTTTTTTATTTGGCCTACTTATAGTTTTATGACTTCTTGCTTCTAGTTTGTGGAACTGTTAGTAGTGATGAACGGCTTTCATGAAAATCATAATCGACTTCAGCGAGTACTTCTTTTGCATTGGAGTACTGTAATACAGTTCAAGATATATCATTTTTAGGCCACCATATTGGGTCAGCCATTTTGAATTTAGATAATTCAACTTAAATATGAAATGGCGATAAACTGTCATACCAACAGTTTAAATTAAACCCCGTTCCTGATGTAGTCGTAAAATAGGTTAAAAGGATTTTATTCTAAATAG
>CAKNWW010239818.1:0-11166 GCA_932074435.1 Andricus kollari | reverse complement strand
GACACCGTCCTGGCATGCGAAAATGAAACTCTCTGTACCTGAATTAAAGCCTAATGATCTGAGGGAAGCAAAAGTTTGCTCCTTTGACAATGACTGTTTTTCTACTTCACTTCGGCTTTCAGAAGTGAAGCATCTAGATGGAGTAATGCACTTTCTTCACTTCTGATGTTAAAATGCAGGCCAAGGGTCTGGGACACTTGCTCCGCGGCTTTGTAAAGGAACGCTCCTTTACCAATCATCTCGTGGTTCCTGACCATTTTTAGGGGAGGATCTCTGCCATTGGCTACGATATAAGTTGTACTTAGAACAATTCGGTTATGAAGACACTAGAGATTCAGAAGTCCGCGTCCTCCTTGACGGCGTGAAATGTCTAATCGCGGAACTGACGAATTTATATGCAAGCTTTTATGCATATGCATGATCTTTTACGCGTGGTGACATCAGGGGCCTTAAGCTCGTCCTTCGTCCATTGAACCACCCCAAACGAGTAGAGTAGAACCGGGATGGCAAGCATGTTAGTCGCAGATATCTTGTTCAACGCTGACAGATTGGAAGACTAAATCTGTCGGAGAAGATGCTTGTATCTGCTTCGGAGAGACTCCTTTACGGATGTTACGTCCTGAATGCGGCTTTGGGGCACGCCCAAGTATGTACAGGTCTCTCCAGTGTTAAGATGTCTAATAACACTTATATCCACAAGCTCAGGGTCCTCGGGAACGCCAAAAATCTTTCCGTTCTTTAGATGAATTTTGGCACATTTATCCAATCCAAAGTCCATCCCAATCTCTCCTGTGTACTTCGGGACGATATTCATGACCGTTTGAAGTTTGCATCTACCAGAGGCATAAAGCTTCGGGTCATCCATATAAAATACATTAGTGACCTTATGCTCACGTTGGTTAGTGTCGCCACAGAGGTATCCAGAAGAATTTCGTAGTGCGAGAGATAGGGGCAGAAGTGTGATGCAAAAAGGTAAAGGGCTTATGGTATCGCCCTGAAATACGCCCCTCTGGAAGGTGACGTTGCTTGTTGTCACACGATTGTTTCCAGATGAGATAGTAAATTTCGTTTTCCAAAGGGACATCTCACTATGGGTGGATGCACCTTTAAGCTTTCCAACAGATAGATGATTAGTCTATGAGAGGTTGAATCGAAATCTTTCTGGTAGTCAATCCAGGCCATTGACAGGACGCGCTGATGGGCTACAGCGTCTTTACAGACGCACCTGTCAATTAGCAGGTTCTCTCGACAACCTGCTACAGCTTCTTTCGAGCCACGTTGGTCGTACATCTCTCGCCACATACGCTCAGTTCTTCGGAATATCCTGTTGTAAGGAGTATAGTGCGTCCTAATACCAGCCACTGCGGAATGGGCGTGTCCGACTTTAAATATGCGGTGAATATGCGGGGCAGATATTGATGTGTAGAAGTAAACTTCTTCCACCAGAAGTTTTTGATACCATCTGGTCCTGCAGCGGAAAAGTTCTTCATGCCTCTAAGTGCTTTTTCACCTCTTCGGCAGTGATTGATGGACATTCCTCTGCAGATTTTATGAGGTTGTCGCAAAACTCTTTGAAGCTGATGATATTATCAGCATCTTCTTTCAACTCGAGTGTTTTTGGGATGTTGTATACCTCTCTCCAAAAAGTCTCTACCTCGTTGGGCTTGGGTGGATTCTTGACAGAAATAGGGTGATCAATGAAGAGGAGAGATGGGTCAGCGAAAAACTGTTGATTATCCGTGATCCATCTCTCTCTCTCTTTTGTATTCTCTTCTTTGCGTCAGATAACACCACTATTTTGTCAACAATGTGCTGCTTGATTGTCAGCAGCTTTGACTTCTTCAGTGTATGATTGAAGATCCTTAGTTCATGAGCGAATTTTCAAACCCTTTCCGTGAACGGCCTACCAGATGTTATGTAGTCAATCACACACTGTATACGGGACGCATTCTGTCTTGCCCGTCCAATCTTCTTGTTCAGTTGATACAAGCGTCTTTTGGTCTTTGATTTGAGAGGACGTACGTAAACTTGCGACCACTCAAAATTTTCGTTGAAATATAGGTTTTCGGCTACTGGTTCGAATTCCAAGATCAGACTTTGAAAATTCAAGATGGCGGATCCAATATGGCGGACGAAACTTTCAAAAATCAACGGATCCATTCTAAATTTGGTATACGGGGGTTTCTCGGGTCGCTGATCAGGAATCTGAAGGTTAATTGTTGAAATTCAAGTTGGCGGATCCAATGTGATGGTTAAAATTTTCAAAAATCAACGGAACCATACAAAATTTGGAATACCCGGGTTTTTTTATCTTTAATTTTGCAAATTTGACTCTGGATTCGTGATCAGCAACTCAAGAAAACGAGGTATACCAAATTTTGTATCGTTCCATTGATTTTTGAAAAGTTCGTCTGCCATATTGGACCCGCAATCTTGAATTTTGAAAGTTTGATCTTGGAATTCGAACCCGTAGCCAGAAAAGCTACTGCATGCATTTTTTCAGAATGTTTTATCGCTATTCTAAATTTTTACACATATGCGTCAGGCACTTTCCATCGGTATGGCCGCCATATTGGTCGGCCATCGTGAATTTTGAAAGTTTGATCTTTGAATTCGAACCCGTAGCCAGAAAATCTACTGCATGAATTCTTTCAGAATTTTGTATCGACATTCTGTATTTTTACACTTTCTATCGTTATAGCCGCCATATTGGTCGGCCATCTTGAATTTTGAAAGTTTGATCTTGGAATTCAAACTAGTAGCCAGAAAAGCTACTGCATGAATTTTTTCAGAATGTTTTATCGCTATTCTGAATTTGTACACATATGCCTAAGGCATTTTCTATCGGTATGGCAGCCATATTGGTCGTAAGTTTACGTACGTCCTCTCAAATTTTGTGCAGAGAGAAATTCTTTTTCTCGGCAGGATTTCACTTTTAGGTTGTAGCACTTTATGTGTATCAAAGGATTTATTTTTAAATTAATATTTTCTTACTACAATAACAGCTTGAAATCTTTGAATCGACTTATCTCAAACACGATTTTCCGAGTTAGGTTGTTTTTTCACCCAACACTTCATATATGAGTCCTTCATTTACCTGGTCAACATTTTATTCAGTGCATCTAAGGTGTAGCTTCATAGCACTAGTGTCACCGGATGCTCGGGTTACGAGTATCTGTCCTGATGTTTAGAGTATCTACAAAATTGATTATGTACTGCTGTTCAATCTTCATAGGAGAATAACTATTTCACAGAAAAAAAACTGAGGATTCACTAAACTTGAGGCTTAAACAAAATTTGTCATCATTTAGAACTTAAACACCAATAGAAACCTGAAGACACCTAAAAAAGTATAATAATTTTGGAGGACACTTGAATAGAAGAAGGTGAAGGCGAATTTGCGAACCAGCTGGCAAAGTGGGATTGGTAAGTTAGGGACTTACAGACGTCGATGTACAATTATCGACCTATGTCTTAAGCCGAAAAGTTTCTTGTATATGAATACGTCTTTACCTTCATAAGTTTAGTACATAACCTGCAAATGATATTTGTCAATTGATTGTATCTATTCTAATTTTAATAGTATTTGTTCTTTAATTCTCTTCACTTAATGATGTCCACCAGAGTTCTATTATATATGTGCTTTAGCGTAAAAGTTATGTTATTAACTACGTAAAATGTTGAAATGGGTGACGCGAATAATAGGTTCATTGGAAAAAGTCTATTAAAATTGGGTTTTATTGGAGGTCCAACTGGAATCTTCTTTGGAACCAATTCATTTTTTTGGGTTCCTTTTCTGCAAGAGGTGCTCCTTTTTGTTGCAGCTTCTTAGAAAACTGGTGAATGAATGGGTAGATGCTCGTCGTCCATCTCGGGTCCGTCAGAAGGCAACCTGAAGGTCTTCGATGAGGCGTGGTAGATAGTGTGTGTAGTATAAAATTCTAGAAATTCTTGAATTTTTGTCAAACTTCACACGTGGTCTATTTTTCTCAAAAAGTCAAAAATATCTCTATTAGAGGTAAATAGATGCGCAGTTTGATAAGCTTTCCAACGATTTAAAAAAACAAAGCTTTTTGGAATGAGTGATCACATTTTAAAGTCAGCAGTGATTTTTAATACTATTCGCGCTGATCGCACCGACACCAATTAAATGAGATGGTTAGGGTTGTATTCTTCGTGGCTGCGAATTTCGGTTTTTTCAAGCTTTCTTCAGCAACATTGCATTACATGCGTGGCAATATTTCAACACCAGCATTTTAAAACAATATCATGTTTCGGAAATAAACTTCCAATAAATTTAATGAAATTTTCCCAACAAAATTTTATTGTAGTGTACTCTTTGCATTTTTTAAATAAAGACAACCAGAACGAAGATTTTTATAGCGTTTTTAATTACAAAATCGTATTTAACATCTCTTACTTAATTAGTAAATAACCTGTGTTCTCTCTTTTAAGTATTATGTTTTGAAAAATGGTGCTTTTGACACGTTTTCTTTTTATCGCAATTTTTATCTTACTCAAGCATCAGTTCGGCTATTTCAGCTAGAAATATAACATTGGAGATAACAGAAAAGGCACACTAATCTTATATAATTCTGCAAACGCATATATACTGAGAAATATTGACAAATGAGATAAAGACTAGCCTATACATGCACGATCAAAAAAATATCATATTCATTAGTTGAACTATTTTAAAAATTCTAAATTAATCAGTTTACTCCTGCAAATAAAATGAAAAGCGGTATTCCTACACTGCTTTTAAATTTACTGATTTGCCTCAATTCCATTGGTAAATATAAGTTGAAGTTTTTATTATTAGTAATTTTTAAATGTGGTTATTTTAATTTTTTTAATTTGAAGACCTTTTAAATTACTGATTTCGATTTTATGGAATGCGACTCACATGTAGATCACATTATACAACAAGAAGGTACAAATATTTCTGTGTCCCAAATTAATTTTCAATTCACTTAACGTTCGATTATTTGCAAATTTAAATTTTAGTAATCCAATCACGTTTATTTGTGAGGATTTTTCAATCTTGCTCTTCTATGGTGAAATCAATGAACTTCCGATTTCCAATGTATTCTTGCATACAGAAATGGAGAAACTATTAGTTCAAATTTCACACATAATTTTTATTGATTTTCACATAGGAGAATATTTATATCAAACTTATTTTCTGGTAATTCCTAGTATATCGTCGAGACTTCTTTTTGTAAAGGATTGTAATATATTGGCGGACTGTTTCTCGTTTCTTCAACAACAAAAATCAAACAGTTGAACAAAAAACTAATATTCCAAATATAATTTTGATTTTTAAAATTTGTAATCCTACAATATGATACTCTAAACTGAAGATAAAATTCATCCATATATACTTTTTCTTCCAGAATCAAGTTCTTCACGGGATCTGAATGGCGACAGGCCTCATAATAGGGCTCAATTGAGCTTTATTATTTTTTCTACGGCAATCCCGGCTGGTATTCAATACACTCTAGGAGATTTAATCACACGAACAACAACCCCTCATACTGAACCTCTACCAATAGCAATGTTACCGAATCGTTTCATCTATGGTATAGTAGACGCCGAACATTATCTTCGAGCATTGTCTATTAGTGGCCGAGAAATTAAATTAGACTCACGTAACAATAACCAAATTCATAGATTGTTGGAATCCGAAGTTCATAAACTGCAACTTCCTTTTGACAAAAAACTCGCGCAATGATGGAAATATTTGACAGTTCACGCATAACTCTGATTGTTGTGTGTAGATCCACATGTTATAACTCAAATGTGCATAATCAAAACAAAATAAAGTTAACTAAATAAAGAAAAACTTCTGCCCTATTTCCTGTTATTTAGAGTAAAGTTACCAGCTACCGCGTTTGTACCAAATGTCTTAGATCGCAAGATGTTTTTTTTTAATCATAAACAGTGAAGTATATAAAAAAAGAAAATTAAATTGAATAACGACAATTATGAAAGCTGTTTTTTAGGTTATGTCAATATCAGATATCACCATGAAAACGATTATGTCTTTTTATTGCAACTTTTATCTTACGTTCTATTTTACTGTATAAAAGTACATAAATAAATTGAAGCAGGATACATTTTCAATTCAAGAAAACAAGTATCACAGCTTTAATAGTCATCGTTTGAGAATAGGCGATCTCATAGTTTGAGCATCGATTAAAATTCCTCAGAAAATTCTAAATACAATCATAATACTTCTTTGGCCTCAATTTAGCACGACTCCAAACCGGAAGTGGACTTTTGTTTCATTTTAAAATGGTGATATCGATTTAACAGAATATTTTTTCGCTCTTCTGGAATATTCCGATTTTATTGGTTATCTACTTCTGTACTTCGACCATTCAGTTACACACAAAAAGGCGTTAAATAATGTCTGGAATGAATTTTAATTACGCAATAAAAAATATCTGGAAGAAGTACACCGTTTGACAAGTTTATCCAGCTGCAGTAAAATTGTTATGCAAGATGCGAGTAACTTATCTTAACAATTAAAGTGTGATACAAAAATTCTGCTATCGCAAACGTATGGAAGTTTTAAACAGTTGAGGCATACATATTTATTTATTTGTGCTTACTTTATGAGCACTTTGGTTTCTTACAGGCATTGAATAAATTTGTTTCCTCATAAAGGGAAGTTTATTTTTACTAACAAAAAAAACGGGCACTTATCTCATCAAGCTGATCTTTTTATCTTATACCGAGAATTTCATTTGAAGAAAATGAGAGAAACGATCAAAAGGTCGCTCAACGTGTTTTCTTGCAACGAACCACTTTTTAAGTTACAGTTGTGTAATATTGCAAACAATTAATAAGTATTTCTTATGCAAACAATGTGACCAATATTTTATTACTTTTATAAATCGCTACTGATATATTATGAAAGGTCATCAAAAGTTAATCAATAGATCATTCGAAGCGACTAGATAACGCAAAAAATTAGTGTATACTGTAATAATCTGCAAGCGGTTGTTCTATTTTAATAAAACTTCGTGAAAGTAGAGTGCTATGTCAATCTGGATATAAAGATTTGTCATGCAATCACCTTTCATTAAAAAAAAACACATTTCCATATGTTTTACTTTTTCGTGAAAAAAATACCTAATTCCCTCTTTTTTCAGCTTATGTTTGAAGATGCGAAAAATTACATCAAACACAGTATTGCTAAATTCTCAATTTAAAAAAACTTTACTCATACAAACACGGCAAATAATTTTTTATGAGGATGAAAAAAACTGTATTGGTAGGTCATGAAAGGTCATGAAAGGTTCTTCAATAGGTCAATCGATGCGTCTTGAAGGCGCGAACAAATAACTAATATACATTACTGTTGTGCTCCCCATATCTAAAAAGTTTTCCTCACATAAACAAAATAAACAATATCTGTTTTGAATAAATAAATCGGTATTACTATCATCAGAGGTCATGGAAGGTTCGCCAATATGTCATTTGGCGCATTTTGAAAACGCGACCAGGTACATCATATAGTACTGTTTTATTCCTAATATTAATAAAGTTTTCCTCATATAAACACGATAAGCAATATATTTTTTAAATTTATAAATCGTTATTTCTAGATCATAAGAGGTCATGGAAGTTTTATCAATAAGTCATTTTGTGTTTCTCGAAGACGTAAACAAATATATCAGATATAGTACTGTAGTATCTCTAATAAAAACAAAAGTTTCTAATATAAACAGAACAGACAATTTTTCTGAAACTTCATTAATCATCACTAGTAGGACATAAAAGGTTCAACAATAAGTCGGTCAATGCTTCTCGATGATACAAACAAATACACTAGATATATCAGACCTGGGTATCAATTTAAGCTACGATTCGTCCAAATTTCAGAATCATGTCTGTTTTACTTTCCTGATCGAGAGAGTAAGGGAGGTATATGAAGATACAAAAGATAGGGTGAGAGGATGGCAGGAGATTTCGGAGGGCTTCTGAATGGATAGTGGGTTAAGGCAAGGGTATCCGCTTAGCCCAAAGCTTTTTGCGATTTTAATCGCGGATGTGGAAAGTAAGCTAGAAAGCGAAGTGGCAGGAGAATTTAAGGTAGGAGGGCTTAGGATATGGTCACTCGCGTACGCAGATGATACAGAGTTGCTGGAAAGAAGCGAGGAGCTTGAAGGAGATGATGAAGATGCTGAGAAGATACGTGGATAAGAATCGGTTAGAGTTGAATGCGAAAAAGTCTAAGGTTGTGGTGTTCAGGAAAGAAGATGGAAGGGATAAGGGAGGGGAGTGGAACTGGAAGGGGAATACTGTGCATGAGGTGAAAGAGTTTGTGTACCTGGGCTTGCTCTTTTGCAGGAATGGGAGAGTGAATGACCATGTAAAAGAGAGAGTTAGGAGGGCAAATGTGATGATGAAGGAAGTTTAGGGGTTCGGAAAGAAGTTGTTCGCAGATGATTTTGAGAGGAGAAGGAAATTGTTCGACTCGCTAGTGATGAGTGTGCTATTATATGGAGTGAAAGTATGGGGGTGAAAGGAAAGTGAAGAGGTTAATAGGATATAGGAAGTCGGGTTAGTTAGTATGAGGAGACATTTTTGGAAGAGGGGGAAGTAAGCTGGTGAGGGAGTGTTGCTGGGAGAAGGAGAGCAGGAGAGGGGATGAGAAGATGAAGGTTGAAAGAGAAAAGTATTTTAGAAGAAATGGGCTACAGAGCGATGAAGTGAGAAGGATGAATGAAGAGGGGAGAAAGGTGTAGGGGAAGAGTTAATCGGAACTATTAGTAGATTATGTCAAGGGAGAGAGCGCAATATTTGTGTGCGATAGAAAAGAAAGGAAGTCAGGAGGTATTAATGCGTGAAAGAGAGGATATGAAGGCTGTAGCATGAGTGAAAGGGAGTTGGGTAAGATGGAAAACAAGAGAAGGCAGAGGAGTAGGGAAAAGTAAAGAGGAGAAAAAGCAGATCTAAGTTTACTGAAAATATTTTGAATAGTAGATAAATATTAGATATTAACCACGAAGGCAAAGTTCGGCAATGCGAGGCAAGGCGAAAAAGTAGGGGCATATGTGCGAGGCACATATGATTACCTTCAAGAACAATCATTAAACATAAAGGTGTAAGCAGGTCAAGTTTTTAAGGTCAGTAGGCCAAAAACTAAACGTTTATCTATCTATAATGCAGGTTGTATTCCTAGGAGTATTTGTAAAATAATTCGAAGTGTCTCGATGATTAGTCAAATATTTTTCCTAAGCTTGGCTTGTCATCCCAAACTTTCTGGATGAGTAGTCCATTCTCTTTTTCAGCTCCGCCTATTTCAGAACTTTTATCCCAATGAGATTTTAAAACAATATTTCAAGAAACGCTTTTACTTTAGTGCTAATTTATCTCGTATCCGTTACTCGAGTGTGAGTATTAATTCAAAATTCTAAAGGGATCCCAATTAAACTTTGTTTCACTCTAGCACATACCATGAAAATAAAATAACCTTTAGTTTTTCTCTTAACTAAAAGTACAATTTGAACACATTTCAATTATGAAAATAAGGTAAACTGAAATTTTCCTCATCGAGTAAGGCCCATCGAAACTACTGGCACTGTCTTGAAATTAGTTAAGAAAACATTTCTCAAGCTTAAGTAAAGTTGATTGAAATAGAGGGAAAAGCGAGAAATGTATGTATCCTCCATCGGCAAGATCTTCAACGTATAAGTTAATACAAGCAGCAGCCCTCTTAGAGAGTCGAGTTCAAGCAAACCAAGGCAAGGTTCAGGGTTCTAAGCCTTGTAATATTGCCGCAATCTTCGCGAAGTTGGAACAAGGCGCGAACTTTTCGTGACAATTAAGAGCCCTCCCTCGTTTGCTACCTTCCCCTCCCCCTAAACCCCTGACATCCCCATAAACTGTAGCACACCCAGGCCAGAGGGATTCGCAAGCGTGAGTCGTGACACTTAAATACGTCGACACCGACGGTAACTCTGGGTAAACTATTTCGTGGCGTTGAATAGCTCTAGCTGGGCTAACGATGCTTCAGCCCCTCGTGCCCTCAGGCCTTGGGACTTACAGGTTTATTAACCCTGGCTTAACAGCAATGGAAGCACGACCGCTCTCAAGTCTTGGAAATAGAGGCTCATTTTTCGAGAGAAGTTGCATCATTTGTTGTACTTGACAAGCGAAATGTATATTATGTAGTTCAAATAAAGGCAACACTTCACCACGTTAGGTCCAGCCAATTTTAAGTAGAAATAACATTCACTTTACTGTGCTTGTTTCGGCATTGAAACTATTATGCTGATTCAATAATTGATTTAGGCATTGTAATATTTGAGCACTATAAAAATGTAAAATTATATTATATTTGACCTCTTGTCCAATATCTACATAAAAGAAAACGAAACTTTATAATTGGTTATACCCTAGTTCGGAAAAATTTACTCTAAATTATATTTGACGCCGTTGCCAGTATTAAAAAAAAACACGTTTATGGATGGATATGCCCCAACTGAGCAAAATCTACATCTTAATTATTCTTGACCCTATTTCTAATATCTAAAAAAAATTTACCACTTGTAGTTGGCTGTACTCCTGCTCCTAGCCCCCCATTTTCAAAAAGTGTATTTTTGGTGTCTCAGATGTCAGCACTATTACTAAAACTTGTCAAGAAATCTAAAACTATTGAAGAGGTATTCAGAAATCTGAAAAAAAATCAAATTTGTAATAGTGGGGATGCAACTTTAGAGAATTGATGGCATTATTCAATTCAAAAAATTGAATAATATCTATTTTGGGCCATTCTTGCACATTCTTGTCTTCTACAGCTACTGGGGTATTCGACTGTTTACTTCTTTTCCATGTTTCTCGAGGTCGGTCTAGCAAAATGATTAATAGACTCCTTCTTTTTAAAAAATTTTTTTACTTCATTACACAAATTTGAAAACAATAAACGAATAGAAATGTTTTTGTCATGATATATATAAGACATACTTTGTAAATAAATAATCACGCTTTTTAAAATCATGATCCTAGTTTCTATGTACATTGTCAAAACTTCTACATAGAGTGCGTCTTGGCATGGCTAACATTTATATAAATGATAGACTATCACTAATTACAGAGTTCGATAGATGTCGAAGGGTGGAAGGTCTTATGCTTTGAAAGCCGAACTTCGCA
>CAKNWW010239782.1:0-10077 GCA_932074435.1 Andricus kollari | reverse complement strand
TCAAGAGGTAGGGACTGTAATAAATACGAGTTTTTATACGTATTATTAAATTTAATAATATCAAATGATACACGATTTACATCTTAGTTTGTCTCGTGTCCAGTCCCCTCCTAGACTGACTCATCTTTCCTCCTTTAGTGCAAACTCCCAATAGTCTAGATGGCAGCACCAAACAATATACTTAAATCTAATTCCTGACAGGGACGTTGATTTCGCAAAAACTGATGCGAAACGTGCCGAAGCTCTGGGTGTTTCTGGCACCACAAGTGTGCATACCCGCCATAAAGCCTTTGTGAGCAGGGATAATACTGGAATCAGAGCAGTCTAGCAAGTCATCCTTGTCTTGATTCGTCCACTCAATGTGGACGTTTCGCCGGTTCGTCGTCGTGTTTCCATCTAAATTATTTTTAGCACCCCGAACTCTGGGGTGATCGGCACTGTTTGCCGACCGATCGTCGGGTTCTCTGCGCGTTCGATCGTTTTTAACCGCATCTACAACTTTTTGGTGGTTTGGTGGTGTTCACGAAGTACTACAAGGAGACCGCTCGCCTGTGGCGGAGATGGTGGAAAACAGCTCACAACCGCGATCGCCTGTCCTCGGATTTTTATTTCTTTCCAGATAAGAGCGCCTCAAGTGGCAAATTGAGGAATTACGATTCCTATAGTAGCAGACGACAATTTAGTTACAAATTTTATCTGAAGAGGCGCTCTCATCTAGGAAGAAATCTCGCTGTGGAGAAAATCGGAGAACAGGAGATCGCGAAATGGCGCCAGGTGAAATACATGGTGTGTGTTTCCTTGTAGTACTTCGTGGTGGTGTCATTGTTACTCCCACGACCAGCTAAGGAAAGTGTTCGTCAGCCCTTGTACAGCCCCGCGTGTAAGGATAAGGCTGCATACTCTCAGAGGTCGCCCGGTATCCCAGACTCGCTGTTTCAGACACCTCACCCAGGGGCCATTCAATTTTCGGCACGGTTGTTATGCCTCCTTTTAGGGGTTATTCCTTCGGGAACATTCCTGGACAATTGTCTGCGACTATTTATTAATAATTGTGTCCATATTTAGTAGAAACCCTCGGTACAGGGACCCTCTATCCGCAACCCGAGGAGGCGTTTGGTGGCTTTGTCCTAGGCCCTTCGGTTTGATTCCAGAGGAATCGGAACCGAAATGTATAATATAAACTGTAATATATGACTTTTTCCTTTGTCAAAACTTTGTCAAAATTTACATATACTTTCGTAGACTTAAAGTTTTAAGTAAATTTATCACCTTACGTAAACTGGCGATGTCCCACGCTGATCGAAGATAGAATTTCGTTCTATTTTCACATTTTTACCTGAAGTGAAATCACACTAGATTGCAAACATGCACTGTAGTATCGTCCTAAAAAGAGTATAATTAATTTGGAAATTTTCTTTAACACGTTTGAAAATAGAAAGAGAATTATTTGAGGTACATGAAAACTTTTTAGTGACAAAAATTCATTGGAAAAAAAATCACCAAGACCCAGGAATCGAAATTGGCAATACAGCGAATTTTTAAAGTTTTCATTTTGGTATTTTATGAACTCATCTTCATCACTTGTAGTTTAAAAATTTTTGTGAGTATGTGTGGGGTTTTTAAACATAGAAATACACTAGGAAAAAAATCCACAAGACCCAGCAATCGAAATTGGCGATACAGCAAATTTTGAAAATTTTGATTTTTGTATTTTATGAACTCATCTTCATAACTTGTATCAGACGGACCTAGAACGGCACACAGGATTACAACCAGCTCCTAGAGTATGAAGGTCCTTGCTGAGAACTTTAGGCTCAATCTGTGGTAAGTTAGATTTTATTTTATGAAATTTAATGACAAGAAGATTCTCACAATCAGTCAATTTTTTGCCTATAGAGCCAAAGAAACTGTTCGGTCCAGTCGTTGTGTCGTCCAGATGGAGAAATATATGACGCAAAGGCAATGTGTTTATGTGCAATAGGTTTTTCGATCGAGGGAATGATACCACCATTACATATTGTGTTAACGATTGTACTGTCGCAGCCCATAGCAGTCAAATCCTTAGTTTCAATTCCAAATCGATCACAGTAATTAAAAATTTCTGAAAAAAGTATAATGAGAACTTATTCTCAAATATGCTACAACAGAACATATAACTTTAGTGATAGATTCCACAGTACTTGAGGTCGGTGAAACGTGTCCAATGTACTTTGCGCCCGGCTCTTGTGCCAAAACGACATGTTCTTCCCTTGTGGAAATTCTATAAAATTTGTCGTCTTTCTGTCTTCTCTTTAGAGCTCTTTGCACCTTGCATTTATCAATAGCTTTGGATGAATCATCTTTAGATATGATTTTCAAGTCTTTCAAAACTGCACATATAACATGGAATGCAAAGCGCACTGACATTCCGCTTTTTCGGATAGCTTCAGCGGTTGCGGGATAAAGTCTTTGTCAGAATTTTGCTCCTCTTGCTCTTCAAGAAAAAGTTCCTCATATGCCATATCTTGCTCGTCTTCAGACGTGTGAAGAGTCTCTTTTTCACTTCAAACCGAAAGGACAGGTTTTTTTATGTGCATTCTCCTAGTTGTCCTTTGACCCAACAGCAAAGCTCTTTCTCCTTATGCGAAGGTTCCAAGTTTTTTACAAGTGCACGAGTCAAAGTTTGGGCACTTACAAGAATAAATGTCGAGCAGACTTTTGGCATTTTTCCTGAAAAGTGAAATGCTAGCGTTTGATTTTACCTGCAAAATTCTCTGATATTTTAGAAAATACTCCCGGACTTTCTTTTGAATGCCATAATCTGAAATTATTAGAAAGGACGCAGAAATCCAAAACTTCTTAACAGTTTCCGAAACAATCTGAACTATTTCACCTAACCCAACATTCTTCTTATTTTGGGTCTTCCACAAACGGCTTCGCACAAGAATAAAATACTTCATAACTTCTTCTTGCGTGAGGAGAGAGCGCTTATCGAATTCGCTTGCAAATCCGAATAGCGAGCACTTTGAACTTTCCCTAGTATTAATTTTCGCAAAATCTATATATTCATCAATTGTGTCAACTTACTAATGACACTTCAGGCCAAAATGAAAATAGTTTAAAAAAAGAAACGCCACTTTAGCACTTTTAACATTTTCTGTTTCCTATTTTCGTTTTTGGGTCTCGTCGATTGTTTTTCTACTGTATTTATAGGCTTAAAAATTCCACACACGTTCGAAAAATGTTAAACTTATAAATAAAAAAAATTAATTCTGTGAGACGCAAAATTCCGAAATAAAAAAATTCGCTGTAATTCCACTTTCGATACCTGGGTCTTGTCAATTTTTTTTAGTGTATTTATATGTTTAAAACTCCCGCACATGTTCACAAAAATGTTTAAGCTATAAGTTATGAAGATGAGTTCATAAAAAACCAAAATTTGAAAAATTCGTTGTATTGCCAATTTCGATTCCTGGGTCTTGGAGTTTTATTTTCTAATGCATTTTTGTCATTGAATAGTTTTCAGGTACCTCAGATAATTCTCCTTGAATTTGCAAACGTGTTAAAATTTGTTTCGAAAACAATGGTAAATTAAATAGGAATTATCTCTCAGAAAGTTATGGATTAAAATCCGAAAAAAATTTAGATGACTTTTTTGACCTCCAGGTTCTAGTTAAAAGTTTATCATAAGGACAACCGCAGGATTTCGCCGGGAGCACGTGCTGATCTGAAAAGCTGCACCCACTCCAGCGAAATCGCGGTAAAATTTTAGCTGTAACCACGTCTCAAGACTGTGAGATAGGTGGTTATACAGTCTTCGAAGAATTCAATATGATGAACCGGCAAAAGTCTCATGCACCCTGAGGACACGGAGCGATCCGAGGACGATCGCCTTCTGCATTTTCCCCGCAAGTGCCTCAGCATTTAGTTGACACGCAGGGATACTTTTCATGCTATTAACCAGTGAAACCTTGGTACCTCCAAGAGCGCCGATGATCAAGACCATTAGCTTAACAGAATATTCCGGGTATAACCGTTGCAACGCCCTTACAAGGTCTTTATACCTTTCTTTCTTTTATTTCTCCTTGGCTATGACGTTTTTGTCAGCTGGTGCCGAAAATCGGATAACGAACATGGTTCATTTCTCGAAGTCAAGAAGAACTATGTCAGGCCTCGAGTGCGCAACAGAAACAATTGTCGAGAATATGAAGTTCCAGTATTTGCGGCTTTTCTCATTTTCGACCATTGATTCCATTTCCCCAGGAGCGTTTAGCGGAGCGGTATTTGGGCTCATGCCATAGGAGTCACACAGATGGCAATGAAGCCTCAATATGTGGCGACATCGACTGATCCTTCACATTTCTGGGGAAGATGCCGTGCATCTTGTCGAGGGAGCTGTTTGCGGAAGTTTTTTTCCTGTGATTTCTTAATCCGCGCCTTCAGAAGTGAGTACTCGAGATGGATAAGATTTGATGCATTTTGCTCACCCCTGATATTGAAGTCAAGGCCAAGTGTTTCAGCAGCAACTTCAGCTGCTTTGTACAGAAACGCCCTTTTGCCCACGTCTTCGTGTTTGCTGACGATTCTAAGAAGAGGGTCTTGTCCATTTCGACTATATGTGCTGTACTCAAAATAATCCTGTTTTAAAGACACTCAAGATTCAGTATTCCGCGACCACCTTGACGGCGTGAGATGTAAAGTCGCGGAACAAAAAATGTAAGGTGCATGCTTCTGTTCATGTGCATAACCTTTCGGGACCCGGTATTGAGGGATTTGAGCTCGTCCTTCGTCCATAGAACCACCCCAAATAAATAGAGTACTACCGGGACGGCAAGCATGTTCGTCGCAGATACTTTGTTCCTCGCCGACAGTTCGGAGGACCAAATCCGTCGGATGAAACGTTTGTATCTGCATCGGACAGTATCCTTTAGAGAAGTCACTTTCCGAATGCGGCTGTGTGGCACGCCCAGGTATATATAGGCCTCTCCAGCGCCAAGGTGTTGTATAATGCTTCTGTCAACGAGCTCAGGGTCTTCGGGGATGCCATTAAGTTTTCCTTTCTTCAAATAAACCTTGGCGCATTTCTCTAACCCGAACTCCATTCCAATTTCTTGAGTGTACTCTTTGACAATGGCTAGAACTAGATGTAGTTTCTCGTGATTTTAAGCATAGATCTTAAGATCATCCATGTAAAATACAAGGGTGAACTTATACTTTCGATTTTCAGGTTTGCTGCAGAGGTACCCTTCAGAATGGGGAAGTGCGAGAGATCGTGGCAATAATGTGAGGCAAAAGAGGAGAGGGCTCATGGTGTCGCTCTGAAACACACCTCTCTGAAAGGTGACACAGTTAGTTATCACACGATGTTTTCCAGACGAGATGGTAAATCTGGTTTTATAAAGCGGTATGAATCTCTCTATGCACCCCACGATATGTGGATGAACCTTTAAGCTTTCCAACAGACAGATGGTAAGTCTATGGGAGGTTGAATCGAAAGCTTTCCGGTAATCAATCTGGGCCATCGATAGGTAAGACTTATAGGATGCTGCGTCTTTACAGACACATCTATCAATGAGCAGATTCTCCCGACATCCTGCTACGCCTTTCTTTAAATGGCGCTGTTCGCACAACTCTCGCCACACAGGTCCAATTTTCCGAACAATCCTATCATTTAGGATAGCTGTGAAGATCTTATACAGTGTTTTCTGACAAGTTATTGACCTGTAATTCTTAGGGTCAGCTAAGTTGTCCGTCTGCAGCAGGAGCACTGTGCACCCTTCCATCAACCACTCCGGAATAGCCTCTTTCGACTTTAGATATGAGGTGAAAATGCGAGCCAGATGCTGGTGGGTTGAAGGAAACTTCTTCCACCAGAGGGTCTTGATGCCATCTGGTCCCGCAGCGGAATAGTTCTTCATACCTCTTAATACTTTATTCACCAACTCGGTAGTGATAGGCGGGCATTTCTTCTCAGGTGTTATGAGGGCACTGCACAGCTTCTTGCAGTTATTTATATTATTTGAGTTTTCTTTCAGTGGATGCTGGACTTCGTAGACTTCTCTCCAAAATGCCTCGACCTCCTCTGGTGTGGGCCGGGGGACGACAGTAATTGGAGAGTGGAGATGACTCAGACAAAAATGGTTGATTTTGTCTGACCCACCTCTCCCTCCGCTCTAGACTTCTCCTGGCGTTAGATAGCATCCGTATTCTGTCAACAATATACTGCCTGATGGTCAGTAGATTTGTCTTGTTGAGTGTGTGATGACGGATCCGCAGTTCGCGCACTAACTGTCGAACCTGGGCAGTGAAAGTCCTGCCAGATGTTATGTAGTGATTCAGACACTGAATGTGGGACGCGTACTGCCTTGCCCAGCCTATCTTTGTGCTAAGTTGATGCATTCGTCTTTTGGTCTTATGATCAACCGTTGGTTTTGTTTTGAGGGTTGCATCTGCCAAAGCTCTCGCTGCATTATGCACACTACAATTGATAGTCCAGACGATTCCTTGGGAATTAAAGCCACGTAAAGCGTCCTCGGGTTGCGGATAGAGGGTCACTGTACCGAGTGTTTCTGCTGAATATGGTTACCATGTTTAATAAGCAGTCGCGGAAAATCGTCCAGGGATGCTCCCGAAGGAATACCCCCTAAGCGGAGGCGTAACAAGCGTGCCAAAAGCTGAATGTCACCTGGGCGAGGTGTCTCAAACGGTGACTTTGGGATACCGGGCGACCTCTCTGAGTATGCAGCCTTATCCTTGCATGCGGGGCTCTACAATGATGGACGAACCCTTTTCCCCAGCTGCTCGTGGGAACAACAATGATAACACCAAACATAGTTGTAGTAAGTGCGGTTCAAAACAATCGAACGCGCAGGGCCCCCGACAATAGGTCGTACAACAATGCCGACTACCCTAGAGTTGGGGGAGCCAATCAAGACAGAGTCAATGCAATGGGCCGGCAGAATCTCATTACTTTTAAGTGTATGGATCAACTCAGGGACGACCTGCTGGAGTGCTATGAGTCGCAGCCAGAACACGCCGGCAACAGAGAAAGAGAGGCTACACTGAAACCAACCGCGAGCAGGCATCCAATAGAGGAAGAGCGATGCTTCAAGACCCGGAGAAACATCAACATTCAGGTTTCTCTCAAGCCCAAAGATCTGGCTGAACTGGATGACGAGCTTCGTGGTGATTTTTCTGAAGAATCCGACCCGCCCTAATATATATAATAAAATAAGGCTAATTTCACTGTTGTCATTGAAGTCTCATTAGAAGCACTGCGATATGTAATTTCTTGTGTTTTTACTGGCCTTCTAATTCACTATAGTAATTATCAAAATTTTCGGAAATATATTCTTCATACCCGGTAAGAAGAAAAGAATAGAGAAAAATTAATATTTTCAGATTTAAACGAAAGAACGTGCATTATTTAATTTTTTTGAATGTGCTAATTTTCCATCGGAAGAAGTGCCCAACGAAAGAATAGGTTTATCTCCGAAACCAATTCTTTCCTATTTCCTTAACGATTGCCAGTTGTGTTGAGTTCCATGCAGGCAAACATATTTAAAAATTTTTTAATTCCTTTTAATGCGAGCATTAGACACACCTCTCATGGTTATTTTTAATTCCATACTTACATGATGTATTTTCGATTAATTTAATTCTTTTTAATCCGTCCACAAAATGCGTGAACTTACATGGTTTCTATTCCTCCGTGTGCAACATAAGTTTGGAAATTTCAATTCTTTTGTCATAGTTATTTTTAATTCCATACTTACATGCTTTATTTTCGATTATTTTAATTCCTTTTAATCTGTCCCTTTTTTCTATTTCTCCAACAGACGCACGTGTCACATGACAATGATGATGCCAGTCTAACTCAACGGGCCGTTGTAAGAAGACGCATCTCTCAAATGTCAAAAAGTAAAATATTATTATCCCAGTCAACCGGTCTTTTTGTGAGATTGTTTTATAATTGTTTTTTCGTACACGCTCTATTTAAGTTCCTTTTCAAAATACTATTACAAAATTATCAAGAATCTCTGAAGAATAAGGCAGAATCCAAGTCCATTAAATTTTTCTAAGTCGATTAAAAAGAATAGCTTTTGCGTCTTTAAAGTGACATTATTCTCTTTCTTTCTATACTTTCTTTTGCGTTCCTCCACTTTTTAATTCCTCCCAATACACTTCCATTAAATTTTTCTGAGTCGATTCAAAGGAATAGGTTTTTCTTTTTTTTTTCTATTCGTTGGTGGAACTTTCGATGGAGGAAAATTCACGTATTAATGGGAATTCAGATCCTGAGTTTTTTTGAATTCTTCTCTTCTTACCGGGTATATAGAGCGTTCCCTGAAAATTACGTAAATAATGCGATGAAAAATTTCCTCAAGTTTGCCTCACAAGCTTCCCCCAAACTTACGATGCAAGTTTTCCTTTACTTTGCATCGCAAGCTTCCCGCAAACTTACGATGTAAGTTTCCCTCAATCTTGCTTCACAATTTTGCCGAATAGCAGACATTTTCTTATTTGCTGGAGGCTTGCCTGAACCTTTTGCGAAGCAAGCTTCCGAACCTTGCGTCGCAAGGTTTAGGCAAGCTTACTGCAAACTCATGTGCTATCTGGGATTGGAACGATTTTTTGTTTGTTGGCGTTTTATACCGGAAATTTAATGAAAGATGCGTGTATTCAAAAAAAGATGAAAAATGCTTGAACAATTTTAGGTTATCCTCGCGTTTCTTTTTTACCGAAAATCGGTTTAGACTTCAAAGAAGATTTACAATGAGGGAACAATTTTTTGTTTAGATAACATTCATCACCGCAGAAAGCGCGATTATTTTGAACAAAAAACATTAGGTTTATTAGAGGATTTTTAATTATGTTCTGTTAGTGCTTTTCGTCTAAAAATTGCTATTGCTATTAAAAAATCATTAGGTTTCAGATAATATTAACAATATGTGGACAATAATTGGACATGCTAGCGTTTTTCACCGAAAAGATTATTTCAAGGAAAAATCATTCTACTGAAAAAATTTAATTTATAATTTTGAACAACTTTAGGTTATGTTAGTGGTTTTCGTTCAGTTTTTTGTTTTGTTTTGAAGTGCAATATGGTTTGATTGTCTGTATATCGTACACAAATGTTGCATATTAATTCTCAAGATATCAATTATGAAGAATATTGTTCTTGCAATATTGTATCGATATTAATTTTATTTTTTAATTACAAAATTATGTGAGACAATGACAAATAATTGCGCGTGTATTTTTTTTCTATAAAAGTAAAACTCGAATTACAAAATGAAGTCTTAACTGAAATTGTCTATACTGGCAGAATTAAAATGTAAATAAAAGGCCTCGGATTTATAAAGTTTATTTATTTCTATTTGAATATAATTCAAATATAAAATCTCTGAAAGCTAGAAAATATTGAAACAAGTAATTATACCAATTGAATAAATGTTTGAAACAAAAAAATTTACATCTATTGTAAAAACCGAGCTTATAATGCCAGTATTATAAAGGTATTGAAATTAATGTTTTGTTTGCATATCGATGATGAAATTCAAATCAAAAAGTGCGAATATGCAGGCTTAAAAAATGTTCAATGTTGCAAAATTTATAATTTTAAAAGATTTAAACTGACAGTTGTTCATATTTCCACTTTAAACATTTAAACGAGATTTTGTAATGAAATTAAATGTCAAACTCATTTAAGTTGCCATTTTTTCCATTTTGGATGCCAACAAAGTGAAAAAATATTTTTTTAATATTGCATTCAACTAGTTTGATAGCCTTACATCTAAAATCTTTTTAATTGATAAATTAAATAAAACGACAAAATTTAACGTTTTCTGAATGCACTAAAATGTACAAATATTTTTTAACGAAACTAGTGGAAACTATTCAAAAGTAGGTCACTAAAACGAGTTATATTTCAATCTCTATTTAAACTGAAAAAGAAATACTTTTCAGTGCCAGTCAAATTCAATATTATTTCAATTTCAAGCTTTCACGTTTGAAAACTATGTAGTAATGAAATTAAGCTGCAATCTCAATCAAAATTTGCATCAATTTTGTATCTTCTAATTAAAAATTTTCTTA
>CAKNWW010239781.1:0-11686 GCA_932074435.1 Andricus kollari | reverse complement strand
CCCGAAAATATGAATTTTTCACAAAAAAAGTAATTTGCAACCAAACAGTTGAATTTACAATCAAATATTTAAATTTTCAGTTAAAAATTAAATGTTAACAAAACAAATCGAATTTTAAGCAAAGTATTTCAACTTTTAACCGAAAAAGTTTAATTTTATAACAAAAAAATATTAAACTTCTACAAAAAAGGGTGAATTATGAAACAAAAGAACAAAATCAAATTGTTGAATTTTCAAGTAAAAATTACGATTTTTTAAGGAGACAGTTGAATTTTCAACTAAAAAGGATGACTTTTTTACCAAATTGTTGAATTTTCAACAACAAAATTAAATTTTTAACAAAAAAAAACAAGAAAAAAACCATTCTTAACCAGAAATTTAATACTAGACTTTTCAATAGAAAATAATTACCACGTACCCCCCTCCCTCCATTTAATATAGCATAAAAAATCGATGACCTACTCCCCCACCCAAAAGACTTCACATAATTTATGCACGGCCACTTAATATATATACCTGGTGAAATTAAAAGACCCCTAAAAATTTAATATAATTACTTGAGGAAAGTTTTGAAAAATAGTTTGGATTTTTTTAATGTTTAAAAAATAATATCTTTCATAATTAAAAATTGATCTTTCTGGCTTAAAAATTATTCTTTTTTGGTTAAAAATTCAAATGTTCGGTTGAAAATTATATTTTTTGGTCGACAAATCAAGTACTTGGATAAAATTTAAGTACTTTTTAAAAACTTGCTACAACTATAATTAATAATTTTCTTTAAAAATGTATTTTTTTGTTTGAAGAAAATTCATCTGTTTGGCTTGAAAATTCAACTAACAATTTGGTATTCGTGGAGCCCTAAATGAGCCTCAACATAAGGTAAAAAAAAATTTGTTTAATTAATTTTTAGTACATTTGTTTAAACATTTTTTTGTATTTTGATAATTAGATTTCTAGAGCCCTAAATGAGCCCTAAATTATTGTATATGCTGAATTTTTTGTAAAATAATTTTTAGTACGTTTTACAGAACTGTCCGGCCAGCTTAACGTTAATAAAAATAACGCCATAAATTTGGGACTACGGGCCCAAATTAGCCCTAAATAATTTAGAAAAAAAATCTTGCAAAAGTTGAGGAATTTCTATAACTTTAAATAACTGTATAATATTCTTGTTAGTAATTTATTTGCTTTATATTTATATTTATTTTTTTGTCAGTTGCTTCTTCCTGAAGATTATCTTTAAAGTTATGCATTTTATTATATGTGTGCAAACTCGACAATTTTGTTAAGAAGTCATCCTGTTTGGTTAAAAATTCAAATATTTGGTTGAAAATTCCTCTTCTTGGGTTTAAAATTCAGCTATTTTTGTAGAAAATCTAATTTTTGATTAAACTTTATATTTTGGTGTTGAGAAGTCAACTGAAATCTTTTTTGGATGAATATTCCATTTTTTTTCAATTTGTCTTTTTTATTTAAAACTTTATCTGTTTTTGTAGATATTTCATCTTTCTTGGATAAAAATTCAACAATTTTGTTTAAAAAATTACCCTCTTTGGATGAAAATTCAAGTATTTTCTTAGAAAATGTACTTATTTCAAACTTACATTTTAATGTTGAAAAGTCAAACTAAAATTTTTTTTGATTAAAATTCAAATACTTTTTATTAATTTTTTTATTTTTTTTTATTTAAAAATGCATCTGTTTGAGTGGAAGTTTCATCTGTTTTGGATGAAAATGCAACTGTTTTGTTGGAAATTTAACTATTTTGTTTAAAATTAATTTTTTTGCTGAAAGTTCATATTTTCTAGTTGAAAATGTAATGTTTATTCAGAAAATTCGTCTTTTGGCTTGAAAGTTCAGCAATTTGGGTGAACTTTTTTTTTCTTTCATGACGGAAAAATCTCCATTTGTTGAAAATTCGTATTTTTGGTTTTAAAATTACACTTTTTTTGGAAATTCATATTTTTAGGTTGAACATTCAATTCTTCTTTATTTTGTTGAAAATTCAATTATTTTGTTGAAAATTTATGTATTTTCTTAAAAAGTCATATTTCATGGTAGGAAATTCATTTTTTTGTTTAATGTAAATAAATAAATTTGAAAATATTATCTGAAATATTGTTTTATTCCGTTTGAAAAAGATCATATGTTCAAAATATTATAAGATGAAAATGCTGGTATTTAAATATTAATCGTCAGGGCAAATAAAAAATTGGTCAAGGAAAAATCAGAGAATTTTGAAAATGAAGTGTTTACACTGTCAAGCATATATTATCGTAAATACAAAAAATTCTATTATTTTCAAGTCCCAGATCTTATTATTTTTGGAAACCATAAATTACGTACAGTAAGAGGGGGGGGGGGGGTAGAAATATTTTTTACAGTCCACATTGGGAGGAAACGCATTTTTTTCGTTCAAAAAAATCTTCAGTCTTCAATTTTGCCCCAATTTTCAATTATTACAAAAAAATTAAACTTCACTAAATTTGGAAAGAGCACCTTGGTCAGAGATTTTTGCATTTTCATTTGTTTATTTATTATATGTTTACTCAAAGTATGAGAAAATCTAGATTCTTCACAAAATAATTATTTACTCTTTAACAATGGTTTGCATATAATGAAAATCGTCTTAAATCAATGCAAGAGTACTTCCAGAATATAAATAATTGGATTATTGTATAATTTAATTATTATCAACAAAATAAATTAAATAAGCCAAATATTGTAATTTTTGCAAAAATTAAAATATTTGACATGTCGAAAAAAATTGTTCTTGGATAAAAATGCTTGTAATTATTGCGAGAGTGATTATTAGTCATAATTTTTATAAAACATCAACAATTATAATTGTTATAAACAATTTTTTGCACAAATTTGGAATTTGTGGTTTTTTCAATTTCGGGTTTCCCTTCATCATCTGAATTGATGTAGATATTCTTAAAAATAATATATGTTTAATTATATTTGTTAAAATATAACAATTATTGTTGATTTTTTAAACAAATGACATAAGTAAATATGTATAAAACTTTGGGTTGGAAAATAATTTTTTTTGCACTAAAACTGCTTAAAATTTTTGTGAGAGATTTTTAGTCACTATTTCTATGTGAAATTGACAATAAACAACTGTTATTATTTAATTTCAAATATCACGAAATTTTCACGTATTTAAAAAATATTGTAATTTTGATTGAAAAAAATTTCCTCTTATCTGAAAATACTTTAAATTATTGTGAGAGTGATTGTAGTAACCATTTATATAAAACATTAACAATTATAGTTGTTATAAACAATTTTTTTTTTGAAATTTGTAATTTTGCTTCATCATCTGAATTGATGCAGATATTCTTGAAAATAACATAGGTTCAATTATATTTGTTAATATACAACAATTGTTAACCTTGTAACTAAAATTGGTTTAAATTCTTGTAAGAGAGATTTGTAGTCACTATTTTTATGTAAAATTACCAATAAATAATTGTTATTATTTAATTTCAAATACAAATCTACAAAAATCTCTTATAGCAATTGTTCATTGTTAATTTTTTATAAAAATAGTGATAGTCTTAGTAAAAATATTCTTTTCCAGGGCAGTGACAAAACTTTGAATTCATTTATTCAATTTGTTTACAAGATTAACAATTGTTGTATTTTAACCAATATAATTGAACCTTTGTTATTTTCAAGAATATCTGCATCAATTCAGATGATGAAGGAAAATCCGAAATTGAAAAACCACAAATTCAAAATTTTGTATAAAAATGATAATTTTTAATGTTTTACAGAAATTGTTACTGATAATTATTTTGCGAAAAATCTCGATTTTCTCATACTTTGAGTAAACATAGGTGAAAAGCGGGTAAAGCGGCGCGGCAGGAAATGCGGCGCGGTGAATTTTTAAAAAATCTACCTATTATTAAGGAGTGAGGTTTGGTTCAGTATATGCAATTATGAATGCAATATGAAATAGTAATAAAATTAGGCTATTCAAGTTAATTGTTTAATTTTTAAGTTGAAAAGTTTGTTTTGGGTGTTTCTCGTCTATTATGAGAGCTTCGAAAAAATCATTGAAGCTTACACTATTTTGGTTCAAATGTATTAAAACTTTATGATCTTCTCACTATTCCAAAGGATTTCATGTATCACAAATAGGTAAAGTTAGTTAATATCTGCACATAAAAGTCTTGTTTCAGATCCATGCACAAGCGGGAAATGTGGCGCGGACTGCCATTTTAATGGTAAAATGTCAAAATGTTGAATCTTGTATGTTCACAGCTTTGGATGGTAATCACTCCAAAAATAGAATCACAAATTTATTTTTCAAACTGCAAATGAATATAGAATTCTGATTTTACTGAAACTGTGCGTTCGATTGTAAGAAAATTATTTTTAATGTGCAGACAGATAAAATTAATATTGCGCGCCGCAGTACCCGACTGGTAGGGTAAGTTGACGCACGTGGACTTTTTGGGAAGTCTTAATAATTAAGTATTTTAATTGATGCAGATTCAATTTTTCATATGAACAAAGCAAAACTCAGATATTGATCTACGTGTTACATATTTTTCCATTACATTTATCGAATATATTTTTCTATCTACCGATTGATATTATGCGCGACGCATTACCCGCTTCTCCCCTATAATAAATAAACAAATGAAAATTCAAAAATCTCTGACCAATGTGCTCTTTAAAATTTAGCGAACTTCATTTTTTTTTTTAAATAATTGCAAAACGGGGCAAAATTGCAGGCTGTACACTTTTTTGAACGAAAAAACTGCGTTTCCTCCCACATCTAGTTCTGTACTGCAACCCTTCAAATATGCAGGTTTGCCCTTTCACTAAAAAGCGAGGCTGATGGATTTTTTCCCACCTTGAAGGCATTCTTCCTCTCTTAAGACATACCTAGGTGAATGTGCCTTTGAATTGCTCAATGGCATCTGAGGCTTGAAAAGAGAGAGGATGTTTACGAAGAGTAACTGCAGCCTGAAGTGTAAACTTGAGCACCACCAGAGGATCAATTTAGGCTCAGTGATAAGACCTTTACTTGCCCATTTCTAAGGAACATAATCTCATCCCCTTTCTTTTCACTTAAACCCTTTTCATGAAAAACGGGACGGAAAAGTAGAGCAAACTTTCGTTTTAAAAAGAAAGTTGAAAGAAAAAAACTGTTGAGGAAATTATGAGAATACATAGCCGCATAACTCGTTTTTTTCAATTATCCTTCATTTTATATAATTGCGAGCGTGCAACTGTTTCGTGCGATTATTCGATACGGAATAAATTAGCGTTGATTCTCCGTGAATGTAACGCGAGGTAAGGTCTTAATTAGGATAACATAATGATTGCGATGAGTCGTCATTAAACCTTTGCTCGAGAGAGAAAAACGACTTGTTACGTAAAAAACGCGTCAAGCACGTAACAGGTAATAATAGCATATTAAAGGTTCTACTTTATTTACAAAAAAACTCTGGTAAACAAGTTCTTATCGGTGGGAAAAAACAGCACAAAATTTCGACATCCATCAGAAAGAACAAAACTTATCTATTAACTTCCTGACATTTTCCCAAATATTTTCGGTGAATAAAAATAACAAGTTATTTACACAGTTGCTTTTTAGTTGAAAAGGAAATTTGTATTTTACGCTACGCCCTAACCGCTGGCGATACGAAAAAAAAAATCTCAGATGATCCATATTTTAAATTTTTTTTTCTAAATTTGCCGACTAATTGAGTCAAAAATTATGACAAACTTCAAATTTTTACATTCCTCCCACTATAGGTCAATTACGGATACTCAGGGTTGCTACAAAATCTCAATTTCGAAATTCCCTGACTTCCCTGACCAATTTTTTATTTTCCCTGATCGTTAAAACTATTTTTAGATATAAAAAACAACTTTACCCATAGAAGATCAATAATGTGAATGCAAACAAAACATGTTTTCAAACATATTTTAAACACTTTTAGTGCCAACAACAATACGAAATTTTATAAAGATCATCCACAAATTACGTTAGACATACGTAAAACATATGAATTTTGAACCAAATGGTTGAGTTTTCAACTCAAAAAGATAAATTTTGACCTAAAAATGGAAGAATTTTTCCAATTAAAGCAATTAATTTTCAACCAACAAAAAAGGAATTTTTAACAAGAGTTACCTTTTTTTTAAATGTGATGAGTCTATGATTTAAAAAACTGAATTTTCAACAAAAAGTATAATAGTTGACATTTCGACTATAAAATATTTTTTGTTATTTTCTATGACAAACAGTCGAATTAAATAAAAAAATACAAATTTTCAATAAATTTTGTTGAATCCTTTACCGACAGAGATTAACTTTCAAATCAAAAAGAGAAATTTTAAACAAAAGAGTTGAATTTTCAACTAAGAAATATTTTTCAGTCCATAAGGAAAAAAGCTCATACAAAAAAATGTGGATTTTCAAGCAAAAAAGGCGGATTTCTTGCGAAATATTAATTTGTACAAAAAAGTTAAATTTTAAACCAAATAAATGAATTTTCAACCAAAAAGATAAATTAGTAGCCAAGAAGATTAATATTCTACCATAAAAGACGAACTTTTAACGAAATACAGGAATGACTGACTTTTATCGACCAGTTATAAATTCCCTGACATTCCCTGACCATTTTGACATTCCCTGACTTTGCCTGGCCAGTTTTAAATTCCCTGAAATTCCTTGACTTTCTCCGACCAGTTATAAATTCCTTCACATTCCTTGACTCTATTTAATTTCCCTGACTTTCCCCGACCAGTTTTAAATTTCCTGACATTCCCTAACCAGTTTCAAATTCCCTGAAATTCCCTGAACAGTTTTAAATTCACTGATATTCCGTGACTTTCTCTCAATACTTTCAAATTTCCTGAAATTACCTCACTTTCTTTAACCAGTTATAAATTCCGTGACATTCCTTGACCCTCTTTGAATTCCCTGACTTTCACTGACCAGTTATAAATTCCCTGACATTCCCTGACCATTTTGAAATTCCCTGACTTTCTCCGACCAGTTATAAATTCCTTGACATTCCTTGATCCTTTTTAATTTCCCTGACTTTCCCCGACCAGTTATAAATTCCCTGAACATTTTCAAATTCCCTGACATTCCCTGACCAGTTTTAAATTCACTGATATTCCGTGACTTTCCCTGAGCAGTTTTAAATTCCCTGAGATTACCTGACTTTCTTTGACCAGTTAAACATTCCTTGACATTCCTGGACCCTTTTTCAATTCCCTGAATTTCTCTGACCATTTTCAAATTCCCTGACTTTCCCTGGCCAGTTATAAATTCACTGATATCCGTGATTTTCCTTGGCCAGTTTGAAATTCCCTAAGATTACCTAACTTTCTTTAACTAGTTATAAATTCCGTGACATTCCTTGACTCTTTTTAAATTCCCTGACTTTCACTGACCAGTTATAAATTCCCTGACTTTCACTGACCAGTTATAAATTCCCTGACATTCCCTGACCATTTTGAAATTCCCTGACATTCCCTGACCAGTTTTAAATAGACTGATATTCCTTACATTCCCTGAGCAGTTTTAAATTCCCTGAAATTCCCTGACTTTCTCCGACCAGTTAAAAATTCCTTGACATTCCTTGATCCTTTTTAATTTCCCTGACTTTCCCCGAACATTTATAAATTCCCTGATATTCCCTGACCAGTTTCAAATTCGCTGACCAGTTTTAAATTCACTGATATTCCGTGACTTTCCCTGGCCAGTTTTAAATTCCCTGAAATTCCCTGACTTTCTCCGACCATTTATAAATTCCTTGACCCTTTTTTATTTCCCTGACTTTCCCCGGCCAGTTATAAATTCCCTGACATTCCTTGACCAGTTTAAAATTCACTGATATTCCGTGATTTTCCCTGGCCAGTTTTAAATTCCCTGACTTTCTTTAACCAGTTATAAATTCCGTGACATTCCTTGACCCTTTTTAATTTCCCTGACTTTCCCGGACCAGCTATAAATTCCCTTACCAGTTTCAAATTCCCTGACATTCCCTGATCAGTTGTAAATTCACTGATATTCCGTGACTTTCCCTGGCCAGTTTTAAATTCCCTGACTTTCTTTGACCAGTTATAAATTCCTTGACCCTTTTCAAATTCCCTGACTTTCACTGACCAGTTATAAATTCCCTGACATTCCCTGACTAGTTTTAAATTCACTGATATCCGTGATTTTCCCTGGCCAGTTTTAAATTCCCTGAAATTATCTAACTTTCTTTAACCAGTTATAAATTCCGTGACATTCCTTTACTCTTTTTAAATTCCCTGACTTTCACTGACCAGTTATAAATTCCCTGACCATTTTGAAATTCCCTGACTTTCCCTGGCCAGTTTTAAATTCCCTGAAATTCCTTGACTTTCTCCGAACAGTTAGAAATTCCTTGGCCCTTTTTAATTTCCCTGACTTTCCCCGACCAGTTACGAATTTCCCGACATTCCCTGAGCAGTTTTAAATTCCCTGAAATTACCTGACTTTCTTTGACCAGTTATAAATTCCTTGACCCTTTTTGAATTTCCTGACTTTCACCGATCAGTCATAAATTCCCTGACATTCCCTGACCAGTTTTAAATTGACTGATATTCCTTGACATTCCCTGAGCAGTTTTAAATTCCCTGAAATTACCTGACTTTCTTTGACCAGTTATAAATTCCTTGACATTCCTTGACCCTTTTTAAATTCCCTGACTTTCACCGATCAGTCATAAATTCCCTGACATTCCCTAACAAGTTAAAAATTCCCTGACATTGTCCGACCAGTTTCAGATACCCTGACATTTCCTGATATTCCGTGACTTTCCCTTATCAATTTTAAATTCCCTGAAATTCCCTGACTTTCTCCGACCAGTTATAAATTCCTTGACCCTTTTTAATTTCCCTGACTTTCCCCGACCAGTTATACATTTTTTGACATTCCCTGACCAGTTTGAAATTCCCTGGCATTCTCTGACCAGTTTTGAATTCACTGATATTCCATGACTTTCCCTGACTTTCCCTGGCCAGTTTTAAATTCCCTGACTTTCTCCGACCAGTTCTAAATTCCTTGACATTTCTTGAACCCTTTTAAATTCCCTGACTTTCCCCGACCATATAAATTCCCTGAAATTCCCTGACCAGTTTCAAATTACCTGACATTCCCCGACCCGTTTTAAATTCACTCATATTTCGTGACTTTCCCCGACCATCAATTATAAATACCCTGACATTCCCTGATCAATTTTAAATTCCCTGAAATTTCCTGACCAATTTTAAATTCCTTGACATTCCCCGACTTTCCCTAAATTTCTGGAATTTTTTAATCTACACTACAGCAATCCTGGATACTTAAATTCTCGACCCCCATATAGCCAATGATCTGAAAAATGTATGAAAGCCACCTTTTTACACTAGTCGTGAGTTGTACCAAGTTTTACCGTCCGTGTAATAAATAAAGACCGATTTGACCGTACATTTCAGCACCTCCGCCTCCACATCCTTTCCAGAAATTCGTAAAAGTGGAATACCGACCCTCTTTTCCTTTCTCTATTTATTCAGTGGCAATGTGTACTTGGTCGCCCCTTGTTCCCAAGAGTAGATCAGTAATTTTCCCCGTAAAATAGGGGGACAATGGTACTGCCCGTGATGAGAATTTGATAGTAGTGGTCAAGCCATATGTATTTTTTTCTTCTTTTCCAAATTTAAAATCTTTCAATACCTTTAAGATCGATATATCAATTTTATTCTTATCGCATAAATATTTAATATTAATTTAAAATATTTCACGTTAATATTTGAAGCTATACATTTCAAAATCTCGGAAAATAATGCTAGCAGATCATGTGTCTTTTACGCACGCGGGTCACTATTTTTGTACACTTGTACAAAAATAATAATATTAAAAATAATATTTTGCGCAAGTGTTTATTTATTTTAAATTGAGCATACAGAATAAAGTTAAAATCGAAACTCCTACACAAAATGTTGTTTGTCTTTTCTATATATAACGAAGGTACATTAATCCTAGAGCGTATATCTCTTATTTTAAAATAATCTAGTGAAAACATAAAGCAAAATACTATTTGTATTTCCCTTTTGGCAGACTTCCTGACGAGAAAATTTGCCACATGGCAGGTAAAGTTTCATTCATTCAATGATGTTTATATTAATGCAGTCCACAATAAATTTCTAGTTTTTCAACACTCTGAAAAAAAAAAATTTCTTGAACGACAAAAACTGTTTTCTTGGCTATACATGAAAATCTGGTTGAATCAATAAAATATTTGATTGATAAAACCATATTTCATCATTAATTCGACCAAATACTCCATTTAAAAAAAATATTTGATTAAAACAACCAAAAAATGGAATTGGTTCAACCAAATATTTCTTTGTCCATATAATAACCATATTCTACGGTTGAACCAACAAAAGTGTTATTGATTCAACCAAATCGATTTCTGAGTGAAAGATTTTGTTCGACTTTCAAGCACCCAATCATCCCCGAGATGAATAAATAAATATAATTTTGTATTGATCCAATGCCTCAGAATGAAAGGCTCTTAAAATATAAATCAGACTATTCTTATTTCAATTTCATGAAATTGATTGAAATCTAGGACATGGGACGTGGGACTTACGTGACTACGACAAACTATAAATCAATCCTGATATAAGAACGATTAATTATTTTCCAATTTCCATACTGCTCCATATTTACTTCTGATCGAAAACTATCATATTCTGCACACAAGAAAATTTTGTAGAGCAGAAAATTAAATTATTATTCAAAACTAGCTTTAAAAATATTATCAGTTTAAAAATCCATTGTTAACCATGTTTTTAAATATTCAGTTAAACATTTTTTTGAGACAATAATTAATAATTTCGAATTTGATAAAAAATATATTGAAGGATTTTGAATGGAAAACGTTCCAAATCAAAGAATTTTAGATAAGGAAATATTTTGAAAATAGACAAATATTTCTAATGGAATGAAAAGCGAATAAAAACATTTAAAACTGACTAATTTGAAAATGAAAGTGTTTAAAATTGAACATTTTTAAATTATAAGCTCTCAAAGTTGAAAAATTTCAGAATAAAGTTTTGAAATTTAGACAATTTCATTAGAAAAAAGTTAAAATTGTATTATTTGTAATTTGAAGCGTTCAAAATTGAAAATGATTAGTTTGAATTGAAGAATCTCGAATTTAGGACAATTTCAAAACGTTAAAAATAGTTGAATTTTCAACAAAATAGTTTCAAATGTTGACCAAATTTGTAGTTGAATTTTCAACAAAATACTTAAATTTTCAACAAAATAGATTAATTATTAATCAAGTAGTTGAATTTACACAAAAAAATGAACTTTTAAAACATAGTAGAATTTTGAACAAAATAATTGAATATTCCACTAGAAAAGGTACATTTTTAAATAAAAATGAAATAGTTAAATTTTCAGTTAAGAATATTAATTTTCAACGAAAATTTTTTACCAAATTGAAGGATTTTCAAGTGAAAAGATGAATCTTCAACCAAAAAGGTGAATTTTCAACCAGAGACGAATTTTCAACAAAACTGATGAATTTTCAACCAAATAGTTGAATTTTTCACTAGAAAAGGTAAATTTTTAACCAAATAGTCAAATTTTCAACAAAATAGTTGATTTTTTAACCAATTA